>SNQJ01S0119735.1:0-27301 GCA_010110895.2 Picea sitchensis
ATAAAGTGACAATTAATTCACAATGTGGGTGAATTAATAGACATAAAACAACTAAGGAAAGTGGGTTTCCTTACTGAGATTTTAGGATGAGATCTCACCCATTGATTAGACTTGGCTAGATCTAATCTAGGCCACTGATCTTTTAGGGTTGGCTCAAAGAGGCTAAAGAGAGGGTAAAGGTATTTTTGGAGACTTATTCTTCACTTGTGAGTTTTGGAGAAGAGAAGAGGGGCACATTTCTTGAGGAGAAGGAGGGCGCACTTCATGAGGGTTTGAGCAAAACCCTTGAGAGCTTGAGGAGAAGCTTGTGTTTGGTTTGAGCTTGCATGGAGAGTATTTCCATGGAGCCATAACTTCCATTTCTGAGAGGGATCATTTTCATGGAGGAGGGGTGCATCAAGGAGAGGAGGGCACATTTATTATCCTTCATATGCTCATCAGAGGAGGAGGACTTGTCAGATTGAGATGAGGTCTGATGCATAGGGAGAGGAGAGCTTGAGCGCCTGTTTCTGTGGAGAGAGACATTCAGATTATGGCTCAGTTTATTTATGGTGATCATTTTTGCTAGGAGGAGGGTGCACCTGTTGAAAAGACTGGCAGCTACCTGGTAGCAGATCTGCTTGGAGGATTCTAGCTCTGACAGTTTCAGTGGAGAGGCAACGCAGGAGAGGACATTCCTGTGGAGGGATTTCTTCATTGGGTTACAGATGAGCTAGGGTGCTTCAGTTCAGTGTAGAGGGCAACAAAGGGAGAGGGTGCACCACAGTTTGGACACTTCTTTCTCTGGTTCTGGTGGCAAGGCTCGTGAGGATCTTGTTATGTATACAAGTTCCATTGTATTTCATTACTTGTTGTATCTCTTGCTTTGATCATCATTATATAGACATATATCCCAAACTGGATTTCCCCGGGGGGGTTTTATCCAGGGTCATGTTAACCAAAAATACCTGTGTACAAAAATGCATGTGTTAGTTTCTTAGATCTGTTCATTTTCAGCTGTAAAGATCTTTAGGTGTTGTACTTATTTTAGTATGCATGTGCTAACTTCTGGTTACTAAAACTACATGCTAGAGCACTTAAAATTGGAAGTACAACCATAACAAATCAGTAAAAAGTTCTTGGATTGTTGGTTGTCCTAAAACAACAACAAATACTTTATTAGACAGTTGAAACTTAGAGCTTAACTGTGGTCAAAGATAGACCCAATAGGCAAGCTTGATAGGACCTGAAAATCTTCAGTCTTGGCATGGAAAATCCAATGTCTAGTGTCTAAATGTATATGAGCTCATACTAGGACAAATTGATTGAGTCATTTGGAAATTGCAGCTAGGTTTGATAGGTTTTTTTTAAGTTTTCAGTGAATTAATTAAATTCCCGCAAAAATGGAATTTATTAATTCTGAGTCAATAAATGTAAAAAATATGGCATCAAACATTGTCATATGCCATATTTGCAGTCGTTTTCCAGTCCAGAGTATCATGTAAACCCCTATTTCCCATTTTTCGAGACAAAAAAATGATTATTATCACTAAAAAATCAAATTTACTCGAAAAATATGAAAAAAGGGTAATTAAATTAATCTCCTAAATTTTAGGAGAACTGGGGAACATGATTGAAACATGTTTTTTCATGTCCTCAGTTGACTGGAGGCCTTGGGTGTGTTTAACTAAGGTAGGGTCGACTTGATTGAGGTGACATGGAGTTAGGGGGAGATACCAATGTGTGAACTCGACCCCATTTCCTAGGTGGCGCATTCCTAGAGCATGGCACATCWCCTAATGGCCCACGCCTTCCCTAACTAYCCCATCACTTACCCCTCACTCCCACTCTCACCTCCCATCACTCGCCTTCACTCCACATCACCCTCCATCACTCCACATCCACTAGACTCATCTCCTATTCACTCCCATGTATCTCTCCCTTCACTAGTGCGCCACTCCCTCATCACCCACGCATTCCTAAACCCTAACCCTAGCGCATCTCCTTTGGAAGTATCACCTCAAAGGCTATTTAAGCAGGGTTGACCCCCCTCATTGAGTGAGTTCGGTCTTGGGCAAACACTTGTAATATTGTTGTAATCATTCTGGAATAATAAAGACTTTGGAGCTATTTTGGTGTGGACTTTGTTGACCGCCTATTCAACTAGGGGGTCAACTCCATGTGCCATGAAGATATGCATCATCAGATGCAAATATGTCGAAGACAGTTTGGTTCTACTGGGCAATTTATGCCTCCAACACAAATTTTTGTAAACGGAATTTCCGCACCCCTGTGTGGGTTAATAATGTAATAGGTCTTCATGGTCATAGTTAGGTCAGGTACCTTGGGATGTTTTCATTGGGAGAGTTCTTTTCACCAAGGGTTTTTTATCCTCAGGTTATTAATTGGGCTTTTCAGCCGTATTAATTTCCCTTGAGTTTTTTCCTCACACCTGCAATAATTCCTCCAAAGTGGTGAAGGGCGTTCTAATGGTCTCATCCTCTGGTAGCTATTGTTTAGGAATGATGTAAATGACCATGTAAGACATCTTAGAAAGTTTTGCGGAATTCCGTCGAGTCTAGATAGGGTTTTTTTAATTAATTAAATTTAATTAATTTTCCTAAGGTTGGGATTTTAATTATTTAAATAATTAATTGTTTTTGAGCAATTATTGTAAAAATTAGGCCTTTGGGTTTTTGATAGGGGTATTTGTGCTCAAAAGAAATGAAAAGGCCCCCCCTACACCCTTGGGCCAAGTTTCAGCTCAGTTGGACAAACTTAGCTAGGTGTTTGTCCACCCGGAGTCAAAGTCAGTCAAAACAACAATTTTTATTGCTAAGTCAAAAATGTAATTTTTGTAAAGTTGAGTTAATGGGGTAATGTAATGGTGGAAAAGAGCAAGAGAGGTCATTCCTAACCTAACCAACCCACTCCCTAACCTTTACACACCCCCTTACTCAACCCACTCACTAAATACCCACACCCCTAGGGGATTTTCACCCCCCCCTCACACATAAACCTTAGAAACATCATTTAATTAATGGGTGGGCCCCTCCCATGAGTAGTGCGCCCCTCCTAGCCTACCACCTCACCTATGCTTGGTTCCACACCCTCCACCTCACGTCCACCTCACCTATGCTCACCAAAACCCTAAGTGGTGTGCCCCTCTCCTTGGGATTCTCTTATGGGGCTGAGTTGCAACACTTGGTATACATCCAAGAGGGGTCGTTTTGCCTCCTTGGGTATAAGTACAACCCCTCACCCCCTCATTTCTTCACCATTCTTTGAGCTAGTGTTACTCTACTGAAATTTCCCCCCATCTCTCTTGCTCTTTGCCTCTTGCTTCCATCCCATTATCTTTTGAGAGTCTTAGAACAACTTGTTGCTGCAACACTCTCTCATTGGATTAATAAAGCTTTGGAGGATTTTGAATCACCAAGAGTATTCTGGTTGCATTATTTCACATGAGGTGATATTGTGGTGTTTGAGTTTATTGTGTAGTGTTGAGTAGATCTCTAGTAAAGTAGTTTACTTGGGTAGATTAGCAAAGAGTATTCTTGCTGGTTTATATATGTTGGATAGCTAGTTGCTTGAAGTATTTCAGATTGTTAGTTTATTTATACATATTATCTACTTCCATGCTTCACGATTTGTCTTGAGTTTTGCAGGGTTACCTCAAGGAATTGTTGGGAAAGCCTCAAGAATGAGTCTTCCTTCAAAACCTTTTCAAACTCCTAGCTTTACTTGGTCTTATTTTTTGCTTACATTTCATTTACATTTCAGTTTGATAACCATCTTAGATAGGTCAAATAATTTTACTTTCATTTGGAGATTTTTATGTGAAAAATTTCTGCGTAAAAAACATAATTTTTTCTTAACATTTTTGTGTTGTGTAGCATTTCCAGCAAGCATTTGCTTGCTGGTTTGGCAGATTCTTATCAGGAACAAGGGGATATGCTGCCCAAATTCACTCTCACAACATCCCCATGGAGCCTCCACTAGTTGGGTAACGAATCTCTTCTTCTATCTATTCTTTTCTAGCATTGTAGCAAGCCCCCGAGAAGTTCCCTTGAAGCTTGCATTCTATTGTTGTATTTCAGCCATTGTATTTTAATTTTGCAAGTTAGTTTATTGCTTACACCTTGGGAGAGTGATTGGCTTAGTCAACCCCCCAATATCGTTGGGCTAGGATACAAATTTATTTCAGCATTCTTTATTTCTTGCCCCACTTGTCATTAGGACAAGCTTGTGTGGCTAGTTTGTTCTAATAATAGTTGTATTTTCCTTTCCAAGCCTCTTTGGCACAATATTGGTAGGCTTGCCTCCACCTTGTGCCATTGTGAGTGGTTTGCTCATTTATTTCCAAGTTTTGCTTAATAAATCGCCTACACTTTGGGAGATGTTATCCCCGATATCTAGGGATAACTAGGAGATCATGTCTCGAGGCCCACATGGTCCTAGACATGGAGTACCGAGAGCAGGAGTGACTTGAGCATGGCCCTGGAGGGCCCATCTTTCTTCTTCTCAGCCAGACTTGTCCTGTCATTTGATGCTTGACTTCCATGTCTTGGCTGGGCTTGCTTGAGGAGAGGAGCTCTTGCTCCATGAGGAGTAGTGGTCCGAGGTACCGTGGTATGTGTCATATTTGATCATTATAAGCCTTCTTATGTATGCATTAGGTTTCTTTCACAGTTGGTATTTGGATCTACACTAATCCCTCCTGACCATTGTTGGGGCGATTGATGGGATGACTTAGCAGGTTTTTATTCATGGGTTTGGTTAGCCACCAGGGGGATTTACAGAGCCATCGCCCGCTCCCACAATACTATCACTTTACATCTGCTCACTCAGGCTCATCTATCCCATTCCCCTATTTCGGCCATTAGGATGACCTTCTAGGGTACATCTTGTCTTGTGGGAAGGGCTAAAGGCCCAGGGGGAAAAGTAGGCGGTAAGAGATAAAGAAATACATAGGAAATAAAACCTAGAGATGCTTAACCCAGGGGGGGATTCCCGAAGGCAATAAAAAGCCTCGATAAGAAACTAGGGACCCTAAGAAAATAGATTAAATAAATAAATGCAAGACCTAACCAAAGAGGATGGGAGGTCTCGTAGGCCCATTATGTTCATAGGTATTTAGCATTTATGACATTACGCTATCGGTCCGCAAACCGGTACGGTGACCTTTGGTTGCATGGCCAAGAAGGGGCTCTCAGGCAGTATGCTACTCATTTTACCGAAGATACTGAGTAGATAGCGGCTGTCGACTCACGGCCACCAAGCCAAGCGTGTCCTCTTCGTCCCGGTAAAAAACAATAAGAGGAAAAGACTAAGGCAATAAAGGGCTTGGAAAAATGCATCCATGTGAGGGTTCTTCATACCTCCTACGAAAGGCACCCTGAGACAACCACCGACCCCTTGGTCTTACTATATTTGGACATCCCTAAAACCATATCATCTCATTACACATGGGGCGAGATAGTCCTTTGAGGGAAACTTTCCTTCTCTTGTGGGTGTTAACCAAATAGGTTGTTCTGTCGGTTTCCCTTAGCTTTGTATAGTAGATGCGTAGCAATGTCTTTGGGCTCTTAGATGATGTGTCGGGGATTTCATACATATATTTACGATAATTTTTAATGATGAGATATGAATTTACATTTCTATGATGTTTGGTGAGTGAGCCCATGGAGGCATTAGTCTTTGATGTCGCGGGGACCATGCCCGTGAGGCGGTGCAGGAAGGATCGGTACACATGGGAGATGATTAGCTCGGAACCTCCATGGGGCTAAAGAGCCATCAGATGGTTGCTTTGGGATGGCTGACGAGGAAAGAGTTAATGACGAGAGCCCTTGTCATGAGAAGAAGGACGCCCTCATCGGATGCTTTGGCAGAGATTGACATAAGGGGGATCACCCCTGCCGGTGCGGTATGATATGGCGATGGGCGGGGATGCCACCGGTAGAACTTACGGGCCGTTTCTACTGGAGGGATGTGGCGATTAATGTTTGGACAGTAGCGATGTGGCAACTGCGGGGAGGCCCAAAGGGGCCAGCGTCTTGCCTCTCGATCGCGATCTTGCCCAAGAAGGGCCAGCGTCTCCCCGAGAGGGGCTTGGCGTCTCCCATTTTAGCTCTATCTTGACTTTTTGCATTTTCGGTGACAAATAATGAAATATTATGTAGTCCGGCCTTGTTGGTTATTTTGGATGACCTATTTTGTAATTTAAGGTCCTTGAGGATGATATAAATTGAGGGCGTTTTACCCTCATTTGGATGCCTTCAGCTTGCTCTCTTGAGTGACTCTTTTAATCTTTTGTCTTGGATATTTTATTCTTGGAGTGGTAGCTACACTTGGAAGGATCATCTTTGGCATGTTGTGGTGTTTTGTCATTGGAAGATTATTTTAACTAGGGTTTGATAAGCTTCTTCATGAATTTATAAGTGTTTTCTCATCAAAACTTCTTGATTGAATGGTTGTTGATTAAATATCTTGTATAGTTGTGTATTATTATGTAATCATTGAAACCCTAGAGTCCAACACACAAGTAGATAGGTGGCTTCATGTCCCCATGACAAAAACTAGTTTAGCCATTGATTAAGAAGGGTCTAACCTAGCCATAGCTACACTAGCCATTCTTTTCGAGTTAGTTTGGATATAAGTTGAAAAAGAGGGCGTCCTAGGCCTAGTGAGTTTACACCTAGGGTTTGGACTCTTAGGGTTTGAAAAGCCTTGTCCCAAGCAACACTTTTCCAGCCTAGACTTGTATTTTAAAGCTAGCCGTTTTGCCAAGAGTTCCTGGGAAGAGAGAGGGAGGGCATGAGGCCTAGCTTGCTTCTGCCGGAATGAGCCTCCTCCCCTTAGGGTTTGACTTTGTAGCCCTCCTTTTGTAGCACTACAAAGCCTAACTCAGATCTTTAGATTTAGATCTTTTCGAGCCATTAGTCTCTCTCCTTGACTCCATAATACCCAAGGCACTAGTCTAAAAGTAAAATGTTGAGGTTTATGTGCTAGAACAACTCTTTCAAATTCTCTTTATTTGAAACCTAACTAACCCTAACGTCTAGACTAACCCTAAATGGTGATAACGTCTTGCCTTTGTTAGACTTGTGTTTTGGATAGAAGTTCTTGTTGCGACTCACATCCCTTATAGCCATAGAGGTTTTGAGCATCTTCATTGGTTGATTTGTCAAAGCGTTCTACCACCTCTTTGACTAGCTAACTAACCCTAAGAAACACATCAATAATATGGGTGACGTCACACTTCTTTTTGATCTTTGCTTGGCTTAAAAAACGTTGTGATATTTGTCACCCTATTTGATAGACTTTGAGTTGTTGATCACATCCTATAAGCTTGTTTGATAAAGCGTCCTACTCATTGTCTTTAATTTTGACCTTTTATTGGTAAATCACCCTATTTACGCAATAAAGTGGCCAGACGGCAACTTAATATTTGCCATAATATGAGTAGACTTGTTATAATACAAGGTTTTGATTTTGTACATTGAATGCTAGTATCTCTTGTGTATTTATTGAAGAGTGACATAAAATATAAACTTTTGGCTGCAATCATTGACTTAAGTCAATAGTACTTTTAGTTAATGTATATGTGAAGATAGTCATTGATATATGCCTTGAAATTACTAATAGCGCAACACACTCTTTTAGTTTTATTTGCCTTGTCTAGCAAGCAGGTGCATCAGCAGTGGAACATCTTCTTTTGACTATCCATGGCCAAAGCGTGTCACGTGAGGGGAAGCCTATCCTTAACCTTTGAAGCTTTAAACCTTGATCATTCTCCTTCAATGGAACCCCAGATTACTGGGGACGTCTCCTTGGGATTAGCCACCCTAAATGAAAGAGCTCCCCATGTCGAGGGTGGCAGGTGGGTGGGAGCTCGTACGCTAGGTTGAAGCCTTGACTCAAGCTACCTAAAGCCCTTCCTGGCTGATAGATAGCGAGGGAGGGAGACATCCCAATATCGTATGGCTAGGATGTTAGTATGTTGATGATTTCTATTGCTTTCATGTTTAAAATTTTCTAGAGATAAACATCACACATATACTCATCTTAGTTTTAAGGCCTTTGAGGGAGCATAGACAACACATGCTTTAAGTTTTCATCATATCTTTAGCTTCTTAACACATCTCTTAATGCGATATACATGTGGATGGATAATGATGTGTAAAGTAATTTCTTACATGAAACATCTTTCTTTTCCAATTTCACTTCCATTTAAGTTTACAAACAACTCTTGGGCATATGAATGGTGTAGGAACACTATCTCACTTCAACAAGTTTCTTTAACTTCTTAGCACGTTTTTCTTTTTGTGAAATAACATACATGGCTAAGTGGTGAATGATCTAGAATAACGCTTCTGTTTGGCAAGGTGTTCTTGCCTTTTTCATATATCTTGCACATATTATGGGTTATCAAATGATGATGTGAATGAATACCTATTTTCAGCTTTTTCTTTAAGTTCATATGTGTTTACATCTTTGCAATTTCATGGTAGCCACATTCCTGACGATTGATTTTAAGTTTCGGTTTTGGGTAGTTTTCTACCACTTTATTTTTGGGCATCTAAAGAACTTATAAAACGCGTACACATCTTAAGACTTAGTCCTAATTCATAACAATATACTAGACCAACTAAGACACCTAAATTCCACCATCTTCACCATCTAAAAGCGGAGTTGAAAACAACGGAAGGTGTAAGTAGGGGCGGTGATCTCCACCCGGCGCCGCGAGGATCGTCCTTTCCGGGAAGTACTGGATCTTAGAGTGAGAAAAGCTAAGGTGGGCCTTGTTGCCTTACTTCTTGAGCATCCAGTAGCCATTTGGTAATTGGGGAGGAGGATTAAGGTTGAACACTTAGTTAGGAGGGTAATTAAAAATCACAGCATGAAATCTTTGGCAATTCTTAACCACTTGGTCTTCTAGCAAATCTTCTTTTGGTTACATCTTATGAACAATTTTAGATACTAGTTGTAAGCACATTTATCTTTTATCTTTCAAGCAAGAATGGTTAAATATCTAAGTGTTAAATCTGTTGATTTGGTTGAGCATTTATCTTTCAAGTATTTCACATCTTTCATTTATACTCTTTATGGTGTGATCCCTCAATAAGTTGCACATCCTTTGGAGGCATCTTCTTGTTGGATCTTGAGAGTGCTTAGTGGTTTGCCATTGAAAAGCGGTCCAATTCTTATTGGGGCATGTTTGCCCTTATGTGAAATATCTTTTAACTCTCACACTTTAAAGACACACTGTTAATCTTGTTCTCTTTGTATCTTGTATATCTTGTCCATCTTGTTCATAATTGTTGGATTGTCTTATATTCATTATTGTAAGTACTTGCTAGCATTGTTGTGTGGAACGGATTTGTGACTTTGTAATACTTGTAATCTTTTTGTAATTAAAATCCCTCAAACTTAGTTGACCGCTTGCCCAACATTAGGCACTAGACATAGTTGACATAGGGAAGGGTTTATGGCTATAACTAATTTACACTGCTTTGCATCTAGCGCCTTGCATCATAGGTTAGTTTTCCCCGAAACCTTTAATAAATTAAAACCTACTCCTAGAACATAAATGTTAAATCACATCTAGTAACTAGGGTCTACCCCCTTGGCACCTAAATTGATGAAAGCCTAGAAGGGAAGAGTTCAGTCAAAGGTGACGGTGTGAATTTGTGAACCTAGGCATTGTGCCTCAAGGACACACTAAGTGAGAAATTTGGACTTTGCTAACGTTTGCAAGTGTATTAAGACGACAACAGACTCAAATGTTTGGATGCTTTGATCTAAATGCAATTTTCTTCATGAGGTAATATGTATCTTATGTTGAAATATTGTAGCGCAAAGAGTATTCTTATTATTGATATATTATTATTCATAGGATCAATCCCATTGTGGATTGATCATGTCCGATTAATGTAATGGGACCAAATCCCCTTTGCGGATTGGTTAAAAGACAATAGTAATAGAAGCCAGAATAAGAAGTCAGCCCCAACGGTTAATAAAGAGACCAATATAATAAAGGTGGGTTTACCCACCCGGTTGGAGAAGTCAGCCCTGCAAGTGAAAAGACATTTCACATGTGCCCGGACTTGTGCAATAAAGGAGGCTAGCGCTTCACTTAGGCACAACTCACTTGCTCGGTTGAGAGACAAGTTACGATCTACATTCTGCAGAGCAAATGAGAGAGTGGAGCATATCTTGGAGAGGAATTTTTTTGTTTTAGCATAGAGATCCTTGGCATTGTATTGGCTATCTATATTAAGAGTTTTCTTTGGGTTTTCCCACAGAGGGGTTTTCCAGGGATAAATGTTGTGTCTCTTGTGATTGTGTATATTTCTGATGATCTTGGATTATGCTATTGTTATCTAATGAAATGCAAACATCTATAATAATGGCTTAAACATTAACATGTCGAGCCAAGGCTGAAGGAAGCATCTTTCACAAGAAAAATATCCTTTGTTGGAGTACCTGTAAATTAGGGTTTTCAAAAGTGAATCTTTTTCAATCCTAAAACTATCTAGAAATTTAAGCCCTCCCTAAGGATCAATTTGGCATCATTAACACACCTTTACCGATTAAAATTTTGAGATCTCGAGAGAAGTGAAACCCTAGTTCTAAAGGTATGAAGTACCGAGAGAAAACCCGATTACGAGGAAATTTACCAAAGTACCCAGGTACCCGAAGCACCGATCAATCCTTGAATCAGATTTGAAGGAGGCGAAAGTTGGATTTTCTCGGATCAAACACACCGAGGCATTCGCCACCGATAGCGCATCTGGTAAGTTCAGTTTTTGATTTGAGCACTTTCATTTTAGGTCATTTTCCACAAGCTCAAGGTAAAGATGTACGCGAGCATTAAGCTTGTTGACAAGTTAGAAGAAGTGGAAAACTTTGGATTCACAGGTGTAGGATTGGCCTCATTGTAGAGAATGACCTAGCAAAGATTCGTCAAAGAAGAATTAGGAACGAAGATGCTGTAGAGAAAGGAAAGCATCAAAAGGACACAATAGGGGCCAAAAGAATCATTGCGGACTCAATAAAAGACCATCGATCCCTTATATTGTCATCTAATAAGACTCCGAAATAAATGTTTGATACCTTGACAGACTATATGAAGGAAAGAACATAAGCAGGAAGATGAATCTTAGAACTCAATGAAGAATACAAGGATGCACGAAAGGAGAAATGATTAGGAATACTTCTCTAGAATCTCGAAATTCAAAAAACGGTTAGAAGCTGTGGAGATACCATAGACGAAGTCGAACTCATAATGGCGACCCTAAATGGGTCTCACAAGACCTTGGGATACCTTCATCCGGACAATATATGTGCAAGAAAGGAGAAACTGAAGTTTTACAGTTTATGGGAAGAATGCATCGAAGAAACAGAGTAGCGAATCGGAGGCGTTACCCCAGCCAAGGATGATGATCAAGCCCCTAGCTACTCACACCAAAGGAGGAAGGAAGAAACCCTACTTCCAAAGGGAGACTCATAAAGAGCCTCAACAATCAAGTAAATTCAATCACAAAGAATCTCATCCAAGGGGATTCCAGAAGAAAGGACAAAGAAAGGAAGAGAGACTACTCACATGCGTACAATGCTATCACAACTGTGACAAGATGGGACACATTCACAAAGTTTTTGTCGACCCAGGGCGAAGAATACAAGAGAAACAAAGAGAGCTTCATGCTTATGTAGCTAGAAGATGAAAACCACCTTAAAGATGATGAGAGGAAGGGAGATCAAAAGACCATGTGTTTGGGTTCTTTTTCTTTTCAATGATATCTTTGCAGAGCCCTCTCCCGGGGATCTGTAACAAGAGAGGACACCAGCATACGTGATAGTGGTGCATCCAAGCACATGGCGGGACAAAGAAATATTCTCTCTTGTATTTAAGAAAAGTTTACCTCCGAGTGACACTTGGTGATGATTATCAGTACCCATCAAGGGAGTGGGAGAATCAAACCATAAAAAGTGAGTCGGGGGAAATTCACTAAAAATGAGGGCGCATGTACTATATGTGTACCAGGCTTGAAGAAGACCTACTCTCCATTTCAACTTTAGAGAAAGGCTTTGAGTTCACCTTTATAGATGGAGAAGTTCTGTTGTGGGCTAAAGGAGAAACAAATGAAGAAATTGTCATTGGTAATGAAGAAAATGGGTTGTATAAACTAAAGGGGTCACTTTCGAGGCATGTATGCCATTGAAAACTCATGTGTGAACTTTGGCATAGAAGATTAGCCCACATCAACTACAAGGCTACCATACATATGCAAAGGCGTCACAGGTTTACAGGAACTCAAGAACCCTTTTTTTTGAAGCGGGACAACAAGACAAAAGGAGTCCTAGAACTCATCCATTCCGGTGTGTGGCCAAATGCCATCATCCCTCCATTAAGCGGGTATGTATATTGTAGCATCATTCATTGATGATTACTCTAAGTAAAACCTAGATATATATTTCCACGAGAACTAAAAGATGAAGTGTTCGGTAAAATCAAGGAATTCAAAGGAAACTTGATAGAACCTTCACGAAAAAGAAGATCAAAGACCCTCAAGTCCCGGATAATGGAGAGAATATACCTCAAAGAGTTTGTGAACTTACGCAAGGAATGTGTTGTTGGAATCAAGAGGGAACTCACTACTCCCTATAATCCCCCAACAAAGCAGTTGTAGGTGAATGGAAGAACAAAACCATATAGGTTTGTGAAGACTATGATCCATGATCAAGATCTTCTTTTGTGCTTATGGGCGGCCGATGGCAAGCTGTTTGTAATCAATAGAGCCAGAGCTATTCCGCAGATTGCACTTAGGCTCAAGACAGTTGAAGAGGTGTTCATTGGAAAGAAGCCAGAGTTAAGCCGTCTCAAAATATTTGGTCGTCCATTGTTTATTCATATACCTAAAGAAAGAAACAAAGGCTGGACCCTTGATATTTGTGGGATACGTGAGGTCTCCAAGGCCTTGAGAATCTATATACCAAGTCAATATCACATTGAGATTAGCGGGGATGTGACCTTTGATGAAGATCGCAGTAGCTAAAAAAATCCTAAAATACTGACTTGAAGAGGTATATGAAGAGGCAGTAATCCCCAATATTGCAATGAGAGAGGTTCCCAAAGCCGCAAAACCAGTGATAGAAGTCATAACTTCCCCTGATAAAGAACTTCTAGAAGACCATGAAGTATAGTAGAAGTGCAAGAACCTCCTCAGGATGACTATCCTCCATAAAGAAAGCCGACTTGGGCTAGAGCTTATTCAAGATGGAGAGAATGCGGTGTTTCACAAAGGAACCTCGAGATAGGTGAAAAAGACCAAAGCCATTCTCGGTTACTCTGGCTTTTGATGTGTGACCTCCTAGAAAATGAGCCTACATTTTTTGAAGAAGCCATTCGGAGGAAAGAGAATGGGTAGATGCCATGGCAGGAGGGAATACCAATCCATAATAAAGAGCGAAGTATGGGAAATAGTTCCGAACCCGAAGAATAAAGATGTGGTATCCTCGGATGGCTCTTCAAAATAAAACATGCTGGCGATGGGAAGTATTGAAGTATAAAGCAAGATTTATGCGGCTGCGTGGCTTTTCCCGAAGAGAAAGGCATTGATATGAAGAGACGTGGCTCACGTGGCGGATACGCCCGATTAGGACCATCACATAGCTCTTGCGAGCTAAGATGAAGTGGAAGCTACACGAGATGGGCCGATGAACAACTTTCTAAGCAGTGTCGAAGAGGAAGTGTATATAGAAGGCGACTACTCGAGGATTTGAGGTTCAAGGTGAGGAGGTCTCATGTTTGGAGATTGAAAGCCTCACAGTTGAAGCAAGCTCCTAGAGCTGAGTATGGCCATTATAGGCGGTTTCTTGACAAGTTTGAGCTTTACCAAGAGTAAAGGAGACTTAAATCTCTACTTCAAAATTATGAATAATGAATTCGGTAATCTTACAACTATATGTGGATGACTTATTCTTAAGCGGAGAAGAGGCGTCGCCGAATGTAAAAGAGACTTGCCTACGAATTTGAAATGAAGACCTTGGCCTAATGCATTGTTCTTAGGTCTTGGCGAGAATTATAGAAGTCACGAGAGGATCTTCCCTTAACCAAGGGAAGAGTACGATTGAAATCTTAAGAGATTAGGCAATGTGGAATACAAACCATGAATACACCCATGGAAACAAAGTGAAGGCGTTGAATTAGATGCCCGTCCAGTTGATTGATGCCACTGGCTGTCTGGTGTGATTATTGGATTGTTGATGTACTTGAAGAACACCGGAACCCGAGGAGATTTGTTTTGAAGTGAACACCTTGGAGTGGACTGCGAGGTAGAACCAGGACATGTTTACCTGAGTAAGGCAAAACGTGTGATGGGGTACCCAGCAAAGGAATTTTAATGGGTCTTACTCACGACTATGATGGAGATCATGATTTCAGTATAGTGGATATCTTTTGATGCGGATTCGGTAGGGAAGTGTTTTTGGCCAGGAAAAACGCCGGGATGTTGTTCGGTTGGGATCAGTATGATCTAGGTGGCGGTAAGGAAACAATCGGTGTTGCTCGGCCGCGGTGGAAGCAAAATGCATTGAATGTTACGCTTTAGGCTGTGGCTATATGGCCGAAGTTTACAGGCCGGCCTGTTGACTTGGAGATGAGATCAGCCATTGATTCTATCGCGACAACTGATAAAGACAATGAGGAGAATCCTGTATTCCACGAGGTTGAAGCACATAGAGATCGCTATCATTACATCCACGACATAGTGCATAGAGGAACCTTGAAGCTCCAGTACAATAGAATGAAACGGGGAGTTCTGGCGGCGTGTTGACCAAACCTCTATCTCGTGTAAAGTTTGGTACTTCCGAGATAAGCTTGGCAAAGTCCGAAAGGACCTTCCTCGAAAAAGGGAGTAGATGTGATGTTCCTTGCTTTTTACCTAGTTGTTAGACGTAGAGTGAGATGATGATATTCCTTGGTTTTGTCCTAGTTGTTAGACGTAGAGAATGACGTTGTGTGTTCCTTGTTTTTGACCTAGTTGTCAGACATGAAGTGAGATGTGATGTGTTCCTTGCTTACGACCTCGCTGTTAGACATAAAAAAAAAGATGATTCCTTTCTTTTGAACTCACTATTAGACGTAAAGAAAAATGACGTGTTCCTTACTTCTGACCCAGCTGTCAGACATAAAACAATATGTGATGTGTTCCTTGCCTCTGACCAAGTTGTCAGACGTAAATCAAGATGAAATGTTCCTTGCTTTTAATCAAGTTGTCGGATGTAAAGCAAGATGAGATGTTCCTTGCTTGACCCATTTATTCGGATCGCGAAACAATAATGATGTTCCTTGCTTCGTCGAGTTGTCGGCGTAAAACAGATGGTTGTTCCTTGCTTCTAACCTAACAGCGAGGTCAGAAGCAAAAAAACACACAACGTCTTGCTTTACACCTAACAGCGAGGTCAAAAGCAAGATGATATGATGAGACTAGGGCTGAGCTTAAATTTTGGATAGGCGTGACGTAAAAGCCAGTCCTAGTATCACCTTTAACGATGGTTGTGGCGTCGCCGGGGCCAGTATCTTCTTCCGGCGAGTCTTTGTGATGTAAAACAAAGCGATGAGATGGAGACAAATGCTAGCTTCCGGCTTGGCGAAGCGGTATTGGCGTAAAGCCAATCCTTGTATTATGATAGGCGATAGCAATGGAATGATGTTGATGTATCATTTTTTATACTATACATATTGATGGAGATGATGATAGCATTCCGCGCTGAGAATGGCGATCGCCGATGAAAACTTTAGATGATTTATAGATAAGCCAACAAAGATGATATTGATGATGCTACCCTCCCACTTGATGCTTTGTTGATGATGCGTCCTCTCTCTCTCACATGATGTTCTTGAAGAATACCCTTCTTGTTAAGGGGAGTGTTGAAATATTGTAGCGCAAAGGTATTCACCTTAATGATATATTATTCATAGGATCAATCCCATTGTGGATTGATCATGTCGATTATTAATAATAGGACCAAATCCTGCGGATTGGTCAAAAGACAGATATAATAAGAAGCGAGAATAAAGTGCGACTAACGGTTAATAAAGGGCCAATATAATAAAGATTGGGTTTACCCACCAGTTGAAGAAATGGAAGGCATAGCAGTGAGGAGACGCGTTACCCGGACTTGTACTAAATAAAGGAGCTAACACCTGCTTAAGGCACCACTCACTTGCTTTCGGTTTAGAATAAGTTCGATCGATGCAAACCCGGAGAGTGAAATATCTTGGAAGGACTTTTGTTTTAGCATGGGAATCTCTTGGCATTGTATTGGCTATCCCTATATTAAGGAAGTTTTCTTTGGGTTTTCTTCTAGAGTGTTTCCAAAGGGATAAATCGTGTCTCTTGTGATTTAAAGTAACCAGTGATATTTTGTTATGCTATTGTTATCTAATAGAATGCAAACATCTATAATAATGGCTTAAACATTAACATCTTACATTGAGTTTTGTGATTGGTGGTAAAAGCCTTGTAGGTATGCTATCATATAGTAGGGTAAGATTAATCTAGCTTGATTTATCTTACTTCTTCTTTACTTCATATATTCTTCAATGCATGCTTTATTTCGGTTAAATTAACATGCGTCATTTGTGTTATTAGGGAAGACCTTTAACATTCTTGAGTTGAAGTGTATAGTTGCGTGAACCTCAAAGCTTGGAGGAGTTGGCCAATTGGTTGTTTCAGCGGAGTCATCGATCGAAAATTAGAAAAGGAGAGAGAGAGTGGCGCATATCTTGGAGAGGACTTTCTGTTTTAGCATAGAGATCTCTTGGCATTGTATTGGCTATCTATATTAAGGAAGTTTTGCTGGGTTTTCTTCCCCTAGAGTGTTTCCCAGGATAAATGCTGTGTCTCTTGTGATTGCGTATTTCTCAGTGATCTTGGATTATGATATTGTTATCTAATGAAATGCAAACATCTATAATAATGGCTTAAACATTAACATCTTACATTTCAGTTTTGTGATTAATTGGTAAAGCCTTGAAGGTATGCTATCATATAGTAGGGTAAGATTAATCTAGCTTGATTTATCTTATTGCTTCTTTATTTCATAGACTTTTACACTGCATGCTTTATTTTCGGTTAAATTAACATGCGTGCGTGAGCTGTGTTGTGTAGGGAAGACCTTTAACAATTTTGTTGCAGGATTGAAGTGTATAGTTGCATGTTCCTCAAGCTTGGAGGATTGACAGGTGGTTGTTTCAACCGTCATCGTCCAAGAAATTCGAAGATCAAGCTCCCTCTTCTTCACATTAAGAGGACCCCATAGCCCAAAGTTCTAGGCTCAGGCGAAAACTCCAGAAAAATTGATAAACTTCTTTTCCCCATCTTTTTCTTTAATTGCATGCTGCTTGGAATAACTCTAAATTTCAATTTTAAACATCTAAAGTCTGCATGCATTGTTTTCATTTTTACCTCTTTCTTGTATTCCTCTAAACGATCCAATTATAAGGATCCCTTTCTTTCTAAAAAAAAAGCTAAAAGCTTAAAGAGAACATTGGTTCTCTGTTGTAATAGTGCAATAAAAGCGGGCCCTTTGTGCCCGGTTTCTTCATCTCCGTTAGGGGGATTTTTGCTGTGGGTTTTGGTTTCTTTCTTGTGATTGATGCATGCTTAAAATCTAGTAGTCAAACACACAAGTCAAGTACATCGAACACACTACAACACTCTAATTTTTCATGCATGTTTAGTTAATCTTCTGCTTCAGGTTTCTTTCTTTGCAATAGTGTTTAAATTTCTAAAAGTATCTTGTAAATCTTTTTCTCAACTATAAAGCAGGGTAGTTAAACTTAATTGTTGCAAATCCATCTCTCTATTTTCAAGTGTTTGTGCAAGTACTTCAGTTACAAAGCAGGGTGTGATCTATCTTTTTCAAGCTTTTATTCAAGTAATTTAACCTTGCTAGCTTAATAGGACAATCTCTGAAGTTGTTAGTTCATTGGGAGGAAAACGCTTAAAAGTGACCTGCGAAGTAAGACAGTTTACCTGTGTTGTACATCCAACACTTTTGGTGAGTTTACTGGTGAGACCATTGGGTTTCGGTAAACTCTCGGCAAGTCCAAGCAAAGAGCTAGCCTCCAAAGGGGCCAAACACTCTTCATTAACTAAACACAAAATTTACCTTAATAAAATCTTCGATCTACATTGCCCATGACTCCTTTTAAGGCACTGGTTAAAAAATACATTTATTTATCTTATGTGAGCAGTTACACTTATGCATCTTGTCTAACTTTCTTTTATGCTCTTAAGTCCTGCAGATATTGTATCCTTTGATTTATGAATGTCTTATGAGCAAAATGTTTTATGATGATGATAAATGCTAAGTGTTAAATGATCTAGTTTTGTTTCAAGCAATAACTCCTAGATTAGGTGTCTTTTCTTTCTTAGTTTAGAAATGCTTTTGATTTATTTTTATAGGGACTACCCCCCTTGGCTTCGTTAGGAGTTGGCCTAGACGGAGGAGTTGAGGATCAGGTGACAACACCTTGACTCGAAACTTGCCCCCAAGGACACACCAAGTGGATTGAAGGTTTCTTCCACGTTACCCCAGGTGTGTACTAGGACGACAACAGGGCTAAAAGCCCACTAGATGGATGCTGAGACCCCAGCCAGGGGCAGAGACAGATCAGGGGTTTGCACTAGAGAGAGAGGAGGACGTTCGACCAGGGACAACCTGGCAGGCCTGGACCCAGGGGGGTCCTGCCCTTTCACCATGATGTAGGCCTTGGAAGGCCCATGATGTCACCCAACGTTTTGGATACTTTGGAGGCAGTTATCTGCCAAGTGGCACGTGTGGTAGGATCTTAAGGCCCAAGGAGGCCTAACGTTTTGCTACAGGAGGCCAACATTGCCCTAAAAGGGCCTAACGTCACCCTAAAAGGGCATAACGTCATCTTTACAGCTTGATTTAGGGTTTATTTGTGACATTTAATGTAAAAACTGGATATTATGTGTAACTGGCCATGTCGGTCTTTTTGGCCTAATTCTGGTCATTAGTATTGTATAAATAAGGGTTCTAACCCTTGTATTATTCATCATATTTCACTCACACTTGTGAGGATTGAAATTTGCACCCTATCTAGGGTTTCTTGGTTGAAATTTTAGGTGCACTTATTGAGGAAGGCTAGATTTGGAGTATTTTGACAAGTTTCTTGGTGGAAGTGTTCAACTAGTGTTTTTCTTTATGATTCTTGATGTATGTAAGTGATATTTCTGCAATTCTTCTTAATTGAATGGTTATAGTCTTATTTATCTTGCATTTACATTAAAGATTATGAAATTGCTTGATTAGACCCTAGGAAGACTAGCACATGTTATTGTCCTAGCTTTAAAAGCCTTCACCTACTAGATCTTGTCAAGAGGTCGATTTTCTTGAAGCATTAGCTAGGGCCTTGCCATTGCAACACCTTAGTATCCATTGCTTCATCTTAGCTGTTTTTTGCTTTATCATCGAGTTAAAGAGGGAGGAAACCTACTAAGGCCTAGGGTTACCTAGACCTTAGTAGCTAGTTTCCTGTAGGGTTTGATAATTGAAGCCTTGGGTTACCAAGACTCCAATCTATTAATCTCTCATCTTTAACTCTCCTACTATTATCATTTTCCTCCAACATTTGCTGCCATATCATTGACTCCATTTGCCCTAAAGCACTAGTCTAAGTCTTCTTATTGAGTGATTGATCAAAACAACCTTCAAAACCTATACCTTGAACTTCCTACTAACCATTTCTAACACTAGAATAGCCTAACCTACTAATATTATTGCCGCTGTTACTAAAGTAAGCTACAACCATTAATTGCAACATTAAAAGCTTCTAAAAGCAATTGAAAAGGATGATTTATGCATTGTCTTTTTGCTTCTAATAAATGCTAGTATTATGAAGTTAATGGTTGATTATTCTTAGTCATTTTGAAGTTGTTCCAAGGAATTTAATGTGAAGCATTGCCTCATCAATATTGCTGTTATAATTTTCTATTTACTTCACCATTATCAATGAATTGCTTTATTTGAGAAAGTCTATGGTTTTATGAAGTGCTAACCAACAAGCTGTACTTGGGGCAATATATATAGTTTCTTGTTGCTTTGTTCTGGGCAGGTACACTTTGATATATAATCACTTCATTGGTTATAAAACCGAGACTTTCTGATCAGTGGTGACTTGTGAGAGGGGATCTTTTATTAGCCTTTTTGACCTTGCCTTCTCAAACCCCCAGGTCACCGAGGACGTCGCCCCTGGGCCTACAACCCTAAATAGAAAGAGGAATCCTATTGAGGTGAGAGTGGTAGGATAACCTCTAGTTACGCCAATTTGCTTTCCTTTTACCTTCCCTTTTATCAAAGTACAAATTTTGCGATAACAGGGCCATCAACTGCCAAGCAACAACCACTACATGTCTATGCACTAGAAGCATGTCATGTTAATATCAATCACTCGGAAGACATCATACATGTGTGCAAGGGGTAATATCATCTAGACATGATGAGCAATATATCAAGAACAACACTATGATGCCTGTTATCGCCTATCCTATGGATAACTAAGGAGATCATGTCTCGAGGCCCACAGGTCCTAGACATGGAGTGCGGAGAGCCAGATGACTTGAGCATGGCCCCGGAGGGTCCCTCTTTTCTTCAGTGCAACTCATCTTTCAGCAGCAACAACATCCATCCCACCAACCTGGTCCTGAAGTAGAAGTAAGTCTCGCTCCATGAGGTATTGAGTCCGGGTAACATGGTATGTGTCACTCTGATTATTGAAGCACTTGAATATCTTGCACTGAATTCTCCTTCATTTCATGACGTTTGCTTGGAAATTATGCTCTTTAACCTATTCATACCTGGAAGGGTGACATGATGCCCTAGCAAGTTGATCTCCCTTTAAGATGGGTTGCTACTGGGTGGGTCTATGAAAGGTCATCGTCCATTTCCCTCCATACTTACCACTTTCCATCTTTACTCCTCTCATTTTCCCCTACCTTTGTTCGGGCGTTGGGTTTGCCACACTAGGAAGGGTTGTACCTTGCCTTATGGGAAGAAGGGGCTAAAGGCCCAAGGGGTAAAAGCCGCTGGCGAGAGTTAAAAGCCCAAATGAAACCTTTGAGATGCTTCGTCGAGGGATTCCCGAGAAAGTAGTAAAAAGCTTCTCAAAAAGAAAAGGGGACCCATAAGATAAATAAAAACTCAAGGTACTAGTTGGTGGATGGGAGGTCTCATCATGAGCCGAGCTATTATGACCATGGGCATGTAGCGGTATGACACTACCATCTATCTGGTCACCAAACCAGGGTAGTGGTTCATGGTGGCATAGCCAAGAGAAAGGGGGTCTCATCACAAGCCAACCTTCTCATCTCCGTGAAATGCTTGTGGATAATGCTGTCACCTCTGGTCACCAAGTCAGTGAAATATCCCTGATCCAGTTGATCTGGATATCTACTGCTGAACTACTGTTTTATCACTGAGATTTGATACTCTGGGGGTTTCTGGATGCGTTTGAGTGAATGTGTGAACATGCTTGGTGATTCTCGCATGTGTGTTTCATTCATTTAGTGTTTTAGTAGTATATATATATATATATGATGCATGCGAAAGAAAGGACAACACAACTCACTGATATATAATATGAGGAAAAAGCAAGAAATACAATAATTTGCTGGAAGTAGATATACTAGTCGTCAGTTAGATCTCATGGATCGTCACTTGAATACAAATAACTAAAAAGAAATACCCGTGACCAGAAGATGAAGGATGATCTGTGCATGCACGAATAGGTTGACAAAATGTAGTTCCAGAAGCTCACGACAACTGTTGCAGATACTGGAAAACTCGCCTTGACGGCGATACTCATCGGAATGGACTGGAAACTATCCCAAAAGGAGTGCCCCGACCTCTAGACTGATCCTGGTAACTGTCGGACTGAAGATCCGACCTTTGAAGCTCTGGATGTTACCCTTGGGGGTTTGCGCACCTCCTGGATTGTGGGAGTGCACCCTAGTGAACCCACCGGCGGAATCTGACGATGTATGACTCGAAACGATCGTCTTGGCCTCCTCTGTAATGGGTCAGAAGGGTTTCTTCAGATATGCTTCGGAATACCCCTTGGAATCCCAAATGTGCTTCCTCAAGCGCTGCGCCCTAACTAACTGTTTGTTGCACTCTGGGAGATTCCACCGTTAGAAACTGATGACTGGTGGCTCAAAAGGTGCGCCCTGGCTAGCTCTCAACTGGGTCGGAAGGAATCTATAAGATACTCCTCTGTCTTGTGTGGCCACACGAACCCTCTCTCTAACCCTTGCGCCCTCACTGGCTGAGCTACGCAATCACTGTACTGGATCTCCTGAATAGCTTGGTGAAACACCTGGATGGTATCTCCGATAGGCTAGGGTGTGTCTCTCAACACTGAAACCGTTCAATGGTGGTGGTTTCCTCCAGAAATCCACAAAACATTAAGGGGGTCGATCTCCTCCTCCTCTAGAACTATCTCAACATCAAATCATAACATAATAAGGAATTAGGTCGAATTCCTCCCTTTATACTCTTCCCAATCTAATTCACCATTGACATCACTTAAGCTAGGCGCTTTTCCTCCTAAGGTGAGTAATTAATTAATTAAGGCCCCCCCCCTTAACACCTTTCATTCTATTTCTCTGTTGACTTAGGATTAAGTGACTTTTCCTATGCTTTTTGGCTTAATTCATCGTTTAGCCACCAAATCTCCCTTATTTCTCCTCTTGTTCCATGTTTGTGCCTGGCTATAGTCTACGTGAACAAATAGACTACTAAGTCACTCCTTGTTGGCCTACTCTTTGGAATGGGACATCACAGTCCTCCCTTCGCGAGATTGTTTGTCCTCAAGCAACATCAATCCTAGGTGCAACAAAATATGCTCTCCCTCCCATGTGGCATCTTCCACTAGAAGTCCCCTCCATCTAACCAAGCACTCCCTGATGACCCTGCTCCTCAACTTGCGCTCTCTCTGCTCAAGTACCTCCTCCGACACTAGCTCCAACTGGCCCTCCTGATCCAAGGGTGGCAACTCCTCTGAAATGCTGACCTGCTGTCCCACTGCCTTTTTAAGTCAAGAAACGTGGAAGACGTTATGAATCTTGCTACCCTCCGGTAGCTCTAGCTCGTATGCCTCCTCGCCTACCCTCCTGATGACTCTGTATGGCCCATCAAATTTTGGCTTCAGCTTCTCTGCTCTGCTCCTCTTCAAGGAGAACTGTTTGTATGGATGTAACCGTAGGAAAACCAAGTCCCCTACCTTGAAACTGCGCTCTACCCTCTGCCCGTCTGCATAGATCTTCTGCTGGTTCTAAGCTGCCTGCGATTTTTCCTTCACTGCCCACATAATCCTCTGGCTCTCCTCCACTCAGTCTTTGGCCCCTAGGACCCTGCTATCCCCAAACACTGTCTCCACAAAAGAGGGTGCATCGTATCCATACAATGCTCTAAATAGTGACATTCTGATAGACGTATGGTAAGTCATGTTGTAGCAATACTCACCCATGTGCAACCATCTCACCCATGTGCGCTGCTTCCCTCCTACATAGTTCCTCAGATACCCCTCCACCCATTTGTTGACAATCTCTGTCTGTCCATTTGTCTGTGGGTGGTAGCTGGTACTCGTGGCTAGCTCTGTGCCGGCCAACTGAAAAAGCTCTTGCCAAAACGCACTGATGAAGCGCCCATCTCTATCACTGACTATCTGTCTGGGTAAACTGTGCAACCAGAATACCTCTCTGAAAAATAACTCCGCTACCTGTATGGCCTTGTAGTTCGTGGGTATGGCAAAGAAATGTGTAAATTTGGTCAGCCTGCCGACCACCACAAATATACAGTCCCTGCCCTGCACTCGAGGAAGGCCTGTAATGAAATCCATAGAAATGATCTCCCATTTCTGCTCTGGAATGGGTAGAGGCTGAAGTAACCTTGCAGGGTGTGTCTGCTTGGACTTGTTCTGCTGACAAGTTGGGCACTCCCGGATGTGTTTCGGTACATCATCCTTGAGACCCTTCCATGAGAATCTCTCCCTAATCTGCCGTAGGTTTTGAAGTACCCCTGATGCCCGGTGTTGACCACCTATTTCAGTTAGGGGGTCAACTCCATGTGCCATGATGATATGTACCTGATGGTGCTACTAGTTTGAAGACTTACTGGTTCTACAAGGAAGTTTTGGCTTCAACACGTGTTTTTATAATTGGAATTTCTGCTCCCCTGCATTGGATAATAATGTAATGGGTCTGCATGGATCATAGTTTAGGTCAATTGCCTAGGACTTTATCATTAGAGGATTCCCTTTCATCAAGTGTTTTTTTTCCTCAGGTTATTAATTTGGCCTAACCAGCCTTTATTAATTTCCCTTGAGTTTTTCACTCCCCCAATAATTCTCCAAAGTGGTGAAAGGCGTTCTAATGATCGAGCCCTATGTTAACTCGTGTCTAGGAATATTGTAAATGACCATGCTAGACATCTCCTAGAGTCTTGCGGAATTCCGTCGAGTCTAAAGTATTTTTTTTAATTTTTTAAATTACCCAGTTAAAGGTAATTTTAATTAATTTTTGATAAAAAATGTAAAAAATAGGTCCTTGGGATTTTGATAGGAGTATTTGTGCTCAAAAGAAACGGAATGAGACCCTCTACACCCTAAGACCAAGTTTCAGCTCAATTGGACAAGATTTGCTAGGTGTTTGTCCATGAGGAGTCTCAGTTAGTCTAAGACAACAATTTGGTTGCTGAAATTGACAAAATCAAATTGTCAAATTTTTGTAAAAAGAACAAATTAATTAGAGAAAGAGTGGGAGAAAGTTCTAAACCTATTCTTAACCTCCCCAAACCCCTTTCCTAACCTTTTTCCTATGTTGGAAAAATAATTTTCCACTTAAAAGACCTCCGTGTGCTTAGCTAACAACTTAAAGTGGTGTTCCCTAGCTAATTGACATATGGGAATTAAAAAGATTAAGTGAAAAAAATCACCTAAACCCTAAATTCGCCCTCCTTGGTGTCTAACTTAATGTTTGACCATAGGAAAAGGTGTTTTCCCCCTTTCATCAGTCAACCCTAAAACCCTAACTTACCCAACCCTAATTTACCAAACCCTAAAAGTGACTTTTCCTTGACTTTGTCTATTTCTCTTGGATGCGTGACACTTGTAATTCATCCAAGAGGGGTAACTCTTGGCTCCCAAGTATAAATAAAGGTCTCCCCTCCCTCTTTTCACACATGATCTCTCAGTGCATGGTTACTCTACCCATTTCTCTCCTCTCCTCTCCTTTCTCTCCCACTCTTCTCTCTCATTCTTCTTGCTGTCTTCTTTCTTTTCTCAAGCTTGGGCAAGTATTTGTCCTAGCTTGCTTCTAGTACAAAAAACTTTAGAGAATACATGGTGTGAAGAGTCTTCTTGGTGCCATATTGCTTAATGAGGTGATCTTGTTTTTGTTTATTTTCTTGTGTATGCTTAGCTTATAGATCTAGAGTAGGAATCCAAGCAAAGTATTTTGCTTGGATAGATTTGTGGTAGTATTATCATAGATCTAGTGAAGTGTTTATTTGGGTATTGCAAAGTATTTTGTTTTAGCATCTAGATCTACTCACATCCTCTCTATTTTTGTAGCTTTTCTCACAGGATTTGCAGGTTACCTAAGGGTTTGGAGTGAAGATTTCAGATCTGGAAATTTTCCTTTACACCCACTTAAAACCTCTTGTATTTTTTTTTATGCTTTTCTTTTCATATTCTTCTATATATGGGTGGATTTGTGTTCTGAAGTAGACCAAAAACGAATATATATACTACTGGTTTTACATTTAAAATTTCTGCAATACACTAACAAAAATTTTCTGCAGATTTTTAGTGATTTTTGCAGCTTTTCCAGCAAGTTTTACTTGCTGGTTTTTGACAGGTTCATGACAGAAACGTGGAGGAACAACCTATTTTGGGGCATCTAAAGTAAAGCAAACTCCTCCCAAGTTGGGGTAACAAATACCCACTTCATTCTCTTTGAAATCAAGCCCAAGGGAGTCTCAAGGGCTTGTTTTTCTTAAGCTAATTTAATTTTCTACGTTTTATTTTCATTGTTTGCCTACACCTAGGAAAGAGTTTGGCAAAGTCAACCATCCTATATCGTAAGGCTACGAACTTAGTTGTGGTTTAATGCTTGTGTATAGTTTATCTTAGGATCTTAGGAGCTATTTCCTTTTCATTGCTTAAGCCGTGGAGACATAGTAACTTTACTTGTGTTTTTCAAGCATAATTTTATTTTCAAGTACTTACTTTGTTTTCAAGTTTAAATCACTTAAATCTTTTTCAAGCTTAATCAATCTATTTCACTTTACTTGCAAGCACTTAATTTAACTCAACATAATCTTTAAGAGACAATTTACCTTAATAATTCTTAAGGCTTCAACTTATCTAGTTAATTAGATAACCTTCAACTATTTCAACTTTGCCATAAAAAAAGGAAGCTAAGGAAGAAGCAGGGGGTGCTAGATCAGGGATGGTCTCACAGCACTGAGTGTCCCCCTTGTGGAGTACTTTTGTTCCCGGATTGATCTGTGGAGCTAGGGTGTGGCCTTGTTTGCCTCACTTCTTGAGCACCCAACAGTCCTTTTGGTACAAGCGGGAAGAGTTCTAGGGAAGTCACATAGTTTTAGGATTCACACTTTAACTTAATCAACATAAGCAATCCTAAAACTTAATCCACCTTAACTTGGTATAATCTTTTATTTTTTTGATGGTTTAATGCTCTTTAACTTATGCAAACATCTCACTTAAGTTATCTCACATGCATTTTCATTGAGCTCTTGTGGATGGTTAACTAGTTCCCCTTGAAGTTGCGCATCCTTTCGAGACACTTGTTGTTTGGGCTTGTGTTGGTGTGTTGATGCCATTGAAACCACCCCTTGAAGTTGCGCATCTTGTGGAGGCACTTCATTGTTTGGGTGTATTGGCTTGTTGTGTTGTGGTAATCTCTTCTTGAATGATCTTTCTTTTCCATGTACAAATCAAGTTTGTAGCAAGGATAGAAGGCTTGAGTTTTGTAGGTCAAACTGGCGAAACAGGAACCTATCCCACCCAATGTCACTACAATGGGAAGATTCTTTTTATTTAGGGAGGTGAGGCCTAGGGGAGACTTCCCCGGTGACCTGGGGTTTTGAGGAGGCAAAAGGATAAAAAAACAAGGATAAGTTTCCCCCTCACAAGTCACCACCCAAACAGATAGTCCGACCAAAGGCCAATTTAAAATAAACCCCCAAAGAAAGTATACCT
>SNQJ01S0119736.1:0-15434 GCA_010110895.2 Picea sitchensis
AAGGTGTATGGTTGATGATTGTAGGTTGTTGTAATGATGACCATATCTCTTTAAAAGTGGGATCTGATTCATACATGTCTTTCCAATTGTCATAGCTTGCACATAGAACCACTAAGATATTCATAACTTGTGTCGGTGGTATGCTTAACAAATAGGCCATCATATTAGCGATTCCCTTTTTATATTTAATAAACAAATGAAATTGTTGGATATATGATGCCCACTTTAGATGTCGTTGTTCCTGTATCTTAATCTGTGAGTTGATGAAGATGAACGAGTGATGGTTTGTGTGTAGGACGATCTCTTTACCTACAATATAATGGCGCCATTGCTTTAGCGCTTGTACCAAGATGTAAAATTATTTTTCATATGTATTGTAGTTGAGCTTTGTGGCTGAAAGTGTCTCTGAGTGGTAAGCTATAGGATGACTTCCGTGTTTAAGTATTGCACCAATCGCAAATTGAGAAGCATATGACTCAATTTCAAATGGTTGGACCAATTCTGGCAAGTGCAAACCTGAAGCTAAGCATAATGCTTTCTTCAATTTGTCAAAGAGGCATTGCACATCAAGAGACCATATAAAAATTTCTTATTTGTTAACCGATGCAATGGTCGAGCCAATTGGGAGAAATGGGAGACAAATTTTCGATAAAAATCGATGCCTCCCATAAATATTTTAAGAAGATCTGCAGACATTGGCACTATCCATTTTGAAATTGCTTGCACCAGAGTGGGATCCGGGCGTACACCTATATAGTCCACAATGAATCCTAAATATTGCACCGACTTTTGTGCAAAATAAGACTTTTTTTCTTTCACATGAAGTTGATTTTGTCGAAGTAAAGCCAAGATTGTGTGCACATGTTGCATGTGTTCCTCCCATGACCTGCTAAAAACCAAAATATCGCCAAGATAAATAGTGACAAACTTACCAAGATGTGGCTGAAATATTTCATTGATGAGCCACATGAACGTGGTTGGTGCATTTGTCAATCCGAAAGGCATGACCAACCATTCATAAAGAATAAACTTGGTCTTGAAAGTTGTTTTCCAGATATCACTTAGCTACATGCGCACTTGATGATATCTATAATTTAGATCCATATTTGTGAAGAAAGAGGCCCCTTGTAAATGGTTGAGGACATCTTCGATCCAAGGTAGGGGATATTGGTTTTTAATGGTGGTTTTTTTCAAGGATCTATAATCGGTAACGAGACGCCATTCAGAAGTGTATTTCTTGGGACTAATGAAAGATGGAGAGGCATAAGTGGAAGAGGAAGATTGAATGTGTCCTGATTCAAGGAGTTGGCCAAATTGGTGTTCTATTTCGGTGGCCTCCTTGGGATCCAGGCAATAGGTCGGTGCATTGAGAAGAGATGAGCCAGGTATGAGATCGATGGAATGGGAAATGTTCTGGGATGGTGGGAGTCTGATGAGTGGGTGAAACACATCTACAAATTCATGTAAGAGTGGGAAAACCTCGAGGAGTCACGGGTTAGTGAGGTTATCAGGTTTAAGAGGTCGAACCAAACACATAAAGACATTGTTGGTATTATAACATGGTGAGTGGTTGTGGTACCAGTTCATGGCGGTGGTGAAGTGATAGATAATGAAGTAAGTACATAGGTGAGCCCAACCTGTTTAAGGTGGTACTGATGAGTCTTGGCATGATACACTGCTTTTCGGTCTTTTTGGTAAGGAAGACCAAGAAGGAGATCAACATAATCTAACGGTGACACATCGTAGATCACAGTGTCATGAAAAGGACCAATGGTGAAAGTGATGGCACATCACTGAACAATAGTAATGTGAGGACCGCCCTTCTGTACCCATCCAATCAAATATGGATCGGGGTATTGGGTGGTGGGGAGTTGCAGATGTTGGACTAAGTCTTGTGATATCAGATTATTTTGACTGCCATTGTCTATAATGAGAGTTCATTTTTAATTTGGCAGTTTTGATTGAATAGGGGAATGTTAGGGCGACCTGGTTCTGGCTTGGTCTTGAGATTGAGGGAAGGGTCGACTTCAGTGGGGTTTTCGAGTGAAATGGTCTCTCGGAGTTCGGTCAAATCTGTTGAATTGACCTCGGCAAGCAAGGTATTAATGTTGTGGATATTTTTAAGTGTGTGACAGTTTGTAGAATGGTGGGAATTGGTCTTGTGAAAGGTACACCAGACTAAGTTTTTGAATGTGGAAGAACAAGATAAATGAGACTGCGGTTGGGAAGTTAGAAGAGTAGCACTTGAGGTGCGATATGTTGGGAAGCCGGTGCAAGGAGCCAACTTTATTTCTATGACCAAGGTCCATAATAAATCCTTGTCCAAAAAAGCATTGTCAAAAATATCTACCTCCCTCCGGATAGGTAACAATAAATTAGAATTGAACTTAATTATTAATACCTCCTCTAGTTCGTTGACATGTAGTTGGATGCACATCTTGCAGAAGACATCGATGTATCCTTGAACTTACTAATTGGAAAGTTGATGGAGTTGTAACCACTTTGCGAGAAAATTATGAAGATATCCTGGAGGGTAGAAGCATTCCCTCAATGCCTGATAGAATGCATCCCACGACGCAATGCGACCATTTGTCGGGGAGGACAGTGTACCTAGCTCTATGATCAATTATGAGATTTCCAATTGTGTATCCCACCAGGTTTGTGGGATTCCTTTGAGTTGAAGGTTGGCTATCTACAATTTGGTGGCCTTTTCCATCTCGAGTGAAGTCTTGAAGTAAGTGAAGAGGCTATGGATCTAGGAATCAATCATCTCTCCATTCATTTGGCCGACGAACTTGGGTAACTGAAAACGGGTGTCCAGTTGCATGGTCGTTGGAGGTCATCGTTGTTGGATTCAAATTAGTTCTTGGAGAGCCAACGCCAAGTCTTCAACTTGAGTTGTTGTGGCAGAATTTGATTCCTCCCTGGAGGCCTCTCGTCAAGGTGGCATGGTCAATAGGCACTGAACAGAACCTGAGGAGGGTGTAAGAGGAACCCTAAGAAGGGCACATTGATGCACCAATACAAAGGTGTGAAGGACACTAAGAAGGGTGATTGTGATGCTCTGAGAAAGAGCGTGAGGAGAGAGTGGAAGACCCAAAAAATATTTTGAATCTAGTGGATGAAGTTTTGCTTTGTCCTCCTTTGTGTGCGGAAAAATTTCCCCCAAGGAAAGAACTTTCTCTGATACCAATTGATCTGTGTGAGAGGGTGCGCTCAACAATTAAGAGTCAATTTTTATGGAGGGAAAATTATTGGAACTAATAGAAGGGAGAATTGATCTTAGGGATAGGGTGAAACACCCTTTGTTGAGAGAGATGCCTTCAATGTTGATCATTATGAGCAGAGAGAGAGATGCGCATAACATTCTCCAACTCGTCCTCTTTAAAACTGATGCCCTAGCTTCACATTCACGCTACCACCAAACTAAGGGTGCATTAATTATCAACGCATAGAGGAATAGATATGCACACCAGTTCCTTTGGTGCGCACTCCCTCAATAATCACACAAAAATACAAAAATGAATTTACACACACAGGAAATAAAGAGACGAGATTCAACAAAACGTCATCATCAATCGCATTAGAGGATGATGTCTCCTTTTAATCAATCAAGGAGACTTCATACAACGGTAATTGTCACTTTATTCTTCTGCATTTCTCTACGCATTCAGACTGGCAAGAGAAATTTCCCCCAACGATTACTGACTCAAACTAACTATTCATTATTTTAGACATCGTCATTGTTTACTTAGACTAATGAAATCTTTATTACAAATAAGGGACTGACTGATGCTAACAAAGATCAACAAACTAGTATAGCATTACTTCTCTTTTTCGTCTTGATTGTTGCAAACTACTGATACTCTGTTGTTATCTTTCTAAGGAAGGTTCACGTCCTTCCTTATTGTTCCACTCCTAATATATCAATGCTCACATACAAATAATTGGTCACTTTACATCCATTAGAATACTATTGTGAATCCCCATAATTTTAGAATTGTTAAACAATTTATCAAGTTTATACTTACACTCACCATGATCATCCATGGAAAGTTTACTATCAAATACATCATAGCACAACTTTGCAAAATCACCATATTTTAAAATCTCAACTTTCAAAACTAGATTAATGGATCTAATAGCCCATTCAACAAATGAAGTTCTGAATATCTTGCCACATTTGCAAGCACTATGTTTTTTTATAATCCCATATCTTCTACTACATTTATTGAATAACAATTAAACATTTTTATTTTTATTTTGAGTCACAATCTTGACATTCATATATTGAATAACAATTAAACATTTTTATTTTATTTTGAGTCACAATGTTAACTTTCATATAAGAGAATGTCATTGCTACTCAAAATTGTCAAATATGAAGGGAGGATCCTCATCTTTCATAGTACTAAATACAATTGATTTATGATTAGATATACATGAATTTATGACTTTCAATATCTTCAAAGTAATAAAAGACTACTTAAATTAAATTAAAAGAGACAATAAGAAGCACTATAAGTTATGAATCTCAATATTATGAAAATAAGGATAGGATAAGTTATGAATCCCTTTCGAGCATGAAATATCAAAAGTATGGTTTTTATTCATAATATTATTATTATAAACTACTATATTATTTAATAGCTCATTCCAATAGCATTAATATTATTTATCTAATTATAAATAAATAGTATTATTATTAAAAGGTTTAAATTAATTAGGTGATATTAGATAACTTTTATTGTTTCTTGTTCAATCTACCATCTATACTTATGGCATTGTGAATAGTTACTAACACCTACTTGCGCTCAATTTTAATTGAACTTTTAAAAAGATGGAGTAGTTGGATTTTGTTTTTAGACTATGCATAAGTACTACATTATTGCAAGTTTTAAGTATTTCATAATTATTTTAGTTTTTGTCTTTGAACTACATACAACTACTAAGTTAAAATATATCTAAAAAAACATGTATAAGCATCTTTGTTGTTATTTTCATTTGTTTTAATATATATTTATGTATTAAAATAACTAATATAGTACACATACTTTAAAGTAAAAAAAATGTTCCTCTCATTTAATTTGAATTAATTATTATTATGGATACATTTCATATATCTAGGAAGTAAAATTAATTCATAAAGCATCACGTTTTAGATAATTCAAATTAATTCGTTTACAATTAATATTTTATTTATATCCAAAAACTTGTAATGTAGATAATTTGTATCATCCATATATATATCATAAAATTTCTTTTATAATGAAAGTTTGTGATGTGAATAATTTGTAGTTCATATATATATATATATATATGAGAGATTTTGTATGTATTTATGTAATTTTATAATAAAAATGTAATTTAAATTTTATAAAATTTATAAAAAAATATATATGATAAACAAAAATGTCTCTTAATATGATTAATGTAAGTATATAAGAGCTTCTATGGTGCAAGATATTAGATATTATTTTGGGGATTAACTGCTTAGTGTAAATCATTAATTTATGACCCATATCCATGAGTATTAGTCATAAATGACCAATAATTCTCATGACACTATGTAGTTAATCCCGAAAATAATGATTAATGTAGTAAAGTTATTTTAAACTATTTTATTTTATTATATTATATTGTAGAATTAGTTCTTGTTACACACGTACACTTATTGGAAATGGCCAAAATTAATGGACTTTTAATCACAAATAGGTTTTTAATGTACAAGATTTCATAGGGTTGGAATATTCTTGGTAATGGTGGATTGGAAATGTTACCATCTCAATTAAGTGTACCATAATTTTGGGTTTCAATTAATGGGAGATGTGAAGTGTGGATGATCGAGCGTTTCAATTAACCAGGCGTTTAATTAACCTTAGTGCCAAAATTTTTATAGGTTTGTTATATTCTTTCCATTTGTTGGAGGCACGAGCGGTGTTAACTTAGAAATTGTGGGGGCCACGACCTTGGATCCTTCTTTCTTTGCATTCACGAAGATCTGGACTGTTATGAGTGTGTTTCTCTAGACACACGGAGGAGGTGTGTCTTATGCTTGTTATAAAATATTTCCCTTTTATTTTATGCATTGTTTTATTTGTGCTTTCATCACTTCTTCCTCATTTTTTTGAAATTTTGTTTCTTTGTTTGATCTTCTTTGCAAATCTATAGATTGTAAGACGCATTTTGCAAATGCATTGTTTTTGGTAAGAGAGATCGGTGGAATCTGTGGAAATGACTACAAGGATGCATTCTTTCAACAACAACCTATTGAAGAAATCCAAACCTTTATCCCTCTAATGGTTGATAAGATCGTAAATGCATTCAACTCAAGCAGGTCTTTGTTTCCATTCCATGAAAGCTATGTTAAATTAACTCAAAGCAACAGTAATTTTAGAATCAACCATTTATTTCGGAATCAACAGTTTGGTAGAGGAATAGTTATTAATAATGTGTGGTTCCATAAATGGAGGGCCAAGAAGGACATTTTATTATTTGGCTGACAAATTTAACAGATAAACAAATTTAATAGATGTTGGAATTCTGGAAACTCTTGCACATATCTAAATTGCCTATCGGCGTTTATCAGTCATAATTATGTGGTTGTGCTAGTTATATTTTCCCTTAAATTTTTGGCTTGCAATACTTAATAGTATTTTTGTCTTGCAATACTTAATAGTGATTTTTGATTTCTGATCAACTATTCTGAGTTTTGATTTCATCAATTATGAGCTTTCCAATTGTGTGTCCCACCAAGTTTGTGTGATTCCTTCGAGTTCAAGGATGGCTATCTGCAATTTGGTGGCCTTTTCCATCTCGAGTGAAGTCTTGAAGTAAGTGAAGAGGCTACGTATCTAGGAATTGGTTGTCTCTCCATTCATTTGGTCGACGAACTTGGGTAACTATAAACAGGTGTCCAACTGCATGGTTGCTAGAGGTCGTTGTTGTTGGAATCAAATCAATTCTTGGAGAGCCAACGCCAAGTCCTCAACTTGAGTTGATGTGGTGGTGTTGGATTCCTCACTGGAGGCCTCTCATCAAGGAGACATGGTCGACATGCACTGAATTGACCCAGAGGAGGGTGTGAGAGGAACCCTAAGAAGGGCGCACTGATGCCACCAATACAAAGGCGCAGAGAACCCTAAGAAGGGTGATTATGATGCTCTGAGCAAGAGCATGAGGAGAGAGTGGAAGACCCAAAAAAAAATTAATCAATCCTTCCTTATTGGTCCACTCCTCACACTTGATTGCTGATGTCCTTCCTTATTAGTCCACTCCTAATATATCAATGCTCACATACAAATAATTGGTCACTTTATAGCCATTAGAATACTATTGTGAATCCCCACAATTTCAGAATTGTTAAACAAATTATCAATGTTATACTTACACCCACCATGGTCATCCATGGAAAGTTTACTATCAAATGCATCATAGCACAACTTTGCAAAATCACCATATTTTAAAATCTCAACTTGCAAAACTAGATTAATGGATCTAATAACCCATTGAGCGAAAGAAGTCCTGAATATCTTGCCACATTTGCAAGGGCTATGTTTTTTTATAAGCCCATATCTTCTAAATGTACCCTATTTACTTTACCACCATGTAACTTGCCCAACCATAAATGACTTAAATCACACTCAAATTATTAATTCCTAATTAATTGTTTCTAATTCACTACTTAATAATTTAGTAAAGAATAGTCACATAAAGAAATTGACAACTTCATCTGTTGAATCTAATTTCTTACTCCAAAATGCATATCACTGGCTTCATGGTATTAACACAATAAATCTTCCTCATAATGTTATTAAAATTCAATATGATAAAATCAACAAGTATGAACTTGATCCTACGCCAAACCAAAAGACTAATATTAAAAAAAAATAAAACATTATTAGCACGTTTGGAATAAACCCACTCAACAATTAACTTCTAACCAGATCTGATCTTATAATGCTCTTGTGCGTTGTATTCAGTTTTCCCACAACAATAAATATATTCAAAATCGCTGGTTAGAATTATAAATTGTCCAGGAAACTTAGAAGGTCACGGGTAAAAAGAAAGGTAGCTCGAAAAGGCAGAATTAATAAAGCCAGTGAATTGCTTGTGTAATTAATCGCCAGATTCAATGTGGAAATATCAATCTTTGAATAGGGATAATAAATTCGCTGTATTGGTGGAGGGAAGAAATTAAAACCTTGGCACACAAAAATAGGAAACTCTGAGAATTAATTCAAGGGTCGGCGTGGTCAAATCGCAGGTGGTGAATTTGAATTACTGGTTGCCGAAAATATGGGCAGTTATATAATTAAGTAAAAACAATATTGGTCAATTGCTTGCAGATTAGACAAAATTAACTTTGCCAACTGATGGTAAAGAAAACCATGAAAACAGGGGAACGACTACAGGCCTGCTCAGAAATGGTGATTTAGTATTAAATAAAAATTCTGCCCACCGAACAGAATTCGCCGAGCAAACTTAAGCAAAGGTTAAGGACAAGAGTATCACGCGTTCACTCAAAATCTGTGATTGGGTAGTGATTGAAATCCCAAGTCTGAAATTTTAGTTCCACCCGAAAATCCACCATTGCCACTGTGTAAAGGGTTTTCCAACGCAGGGGTTAATCCATGGACCGCGCAAGACTAAAGCATTTGCATGGAAAGGAATGACGTAAATTTCATTGTTTTGTTTAGGCAAACGCAGAGCTTAAGTAAACGGTTGGCTAGGAAAAGAGAGAGGGGAAAATGCCCTGAGTCTACATGCAGAGAAAAAGGCCTCTGAAAAACGCAGAGACTTCTGCATTAATCGGAGGAGGGAGGAAGCTATTCGCTTGGATAAACAAATAAAGAAAAAGTCAGAGTGTAAGAATGCATTCATCACAGAGTAAAGAAGAAGAATTTTCACTGTACTAGCAATGGATTTGGTGGGAAAATAAAAAACGAAATGCAGAGAGTAAATCACAACATTAATTGCAGAGCAAGGAAGGGAAGTATTTTCGCTCTACACAATAAGTAATTTGTTGGGCAGAGAATTTATCATTCACTTATTATCCATGCACAGGAAAGTAGGGCATTTGAATATAAATATTTAACACAGGATTTAAAGACAGTCAATTCATCTCTTGGACAACTGCTCAGACATGGACTAATAACTTAAAGGATAAAATAACAGAAGATAAAAACACGATTTTTCTTCGCATTAAATCAATAAAAACAAAACGCAAAGAAGTCATTACATTCAGAGTTTGGGTTTTCCATGGTAAATCAAATCAAAAATACATCAAGCATAAGGTTGGGATGACTTTGAATTCTCGGATCATAAAACATTGGGCTCATCAAGACAAATTCGCTGAAAGATAAAAATGAAATCTATGGATAGTATTACGCTGAATAAAACATAAAATTTAACACAACAGAAGTACCTTAACTGAAGGCATAGGAACATCATTTAACTACCATTCAATAAAAATATACATGTGTGTATCGTAGCCAAATGTGAATGCTCCAAAGTCGTTGTCCCGTGCATGCTCTATCCAACTCCCGCTTGCCAACCGATGTGATCTCACCGGTACCTCCCAGCGAACACTAGGGGTACTCTTCTTCCACCTGACCCCCCCATGCCGTAAAGGGGCCACACACACAATACCATAGAATGCTAGCACCCATCTCGCCTCACAAGGTCGAGCTACCACTCGTTACCCGAGCTGGGTATTCCAACTCCCACAAAATAAACTGAGTCAAGATAAAATTAAGTAGTGTGACGTTACGCAAGCCAAATGTGATCTACACTCCTCCTCCTCCAACCTTTTTATAGAGTTTTATTAGTCATTAGTTTCCCAAAAACCTGATTATATTCCTTTTTCATTTAATTAATTTTAAAAAATCTCCCCCATACGCATGTCACATGATCCCCTAGTTGCACCAGAAAAATCAATTTTATTAATTAATTAAATTTGTCTATTTCCCTCACCCACCTAAAAGATTTCATGAAAATGCTCCTCGGTGTCCCATTATTCCCTTACAATTTTTAAATGTCTTGTGCCTTACTTAATTCCTATTTGAGTTCATAAATAGAAAGTTCCAAAGGCTAGATTCCTTACTAAGTTAAACATTCAACTTTTTCTTTAAGTATGCATTTTTCTTTAAGTTTCCCTTTTTCCTTTTTAACTAAAAATCAATTTAGCAAGTGTAGATAAAAATAACCATTTAACTTTTTAATAAATTTAATCCTCCATTATAATTTGTACTTTAATAATTGAGTTTGAATTTCTTACCCCCCTTCTTGTTACATGTTTATTTAGTTTTTTTTTATCCACATGTTCTACCTAGACATAGGTTTTAATTTCACTAGGCTGGGCAAAACATTTTAAGGGAGATTTTAGTTATTAAAGTTTACTCATACCATCATCTATTTTAAGGCCAACTAGGTCCTAAGGAGGCATAGTCTTCTAGGCACTAGGTTTATTAACTTATCAGTTAAAATTGTGACGTTCCCTTCAAGATGCACTACGTGCTCCAAGGGTGCCACTCGCCTCTTTATATTTTCTTTGCGCGATGTTCCCTTCAAGACGCACTACGTTCTCCAAGGATTCCACTCGCCTCTTTCCATTTTCTTTGCGCGACGTGCCCTTCAAGACGCACTACATGCTCTAAGGGTGCCACTCGCCTCTTGACTGAATTTGGTAGACGTCAAATCCCTGGTGTGAATACTCTGTCGGGTGATCTTGTGGGAGACTAAGGGCCTCTAAGGAATAAGGACCCTCCCTTATTGTGCGCCCCTTAGAATCATCGTGAGTGACTGTCACAGTCTTCCCTCACGACATTGTGGGTCTTCTCGAACTAGGTAATCGTTAACCTACAATTCGAGCCATGACAGGAGTGCTACTAGGATGTGGCAGGGTTGCTGCCACACCTCTCCCTCAATGTCTTTGGTTGTCGTGCGTGACCCCTCTACTCCAAATGTGATTCTGGTCAGCAAGTTATCATCAGCCTGCATCCATCAACAAATCATGTCAGCATAATAATCAATCATCATAACATCTAATCATATGTACATATGTCACATCAATAAAATTCAAACCCTAATAGTCCACTCCCTCACTTGATCTGGAGTCCAATGGGTTTCATCGATTCCTCAACATCCTCAATGTCCAGAGTCTTGCACAATTAGAAGAACCCAGTCAATAGCACTTGTCTATGTAAATACAACAAAATAGCATACCATCAAATCCATAATATCTCATAATTATAATCAAAATAACCAATAGTATAATGACCCAGATCACTTGCACACAAGTGTCCTCAAGGATAAGTTCGCTCAGTGCACGCAAGGGAGAAATGCTACAAGAGAGCATAAGATCTGATGAAACGGTCGACTTGTTTGGACATAGCACGCCAATAGAAGTGACTTTGGAGGTGTAGAAGTGTTTTTCCATTCCTGAAGTGACCACCACATGAGGAAGAATGTGCTTCTCTGATAAGAATCAAACGATCCTCTGATTGCGGAACACAAAGTTGATTGAGGCGATACAACCATCCCTCCCTAATATTGTAATCGAGAAAAGGTGTCTGATTGATGATTGTAGGTTGTTGTGATGATGACCATATCTCTTTAAAAGTGGGATCTAAGTCATGCATGTCTTCCCAATTGTCATAGGTTGCACATCAAACTACTAAGATATTTATAACTTGTGTCAATGGTCTGCTTAACAAATCAGACATCTTATTTGTGATTCCCCTTTTATATTTAATAACCAAATGAAATTATTGGATATATGATGCCCACTTTAGATGTCGTTGTTCCTATATCTTACTTTGTGAGTTGATGAAGATTAGCGGGTGATGGTTTGTGTGTAGGACGGTCTCTTTACCAAGAATATAATGGCGTCATTGCTTTAGCGCTTGTACCAAGATGTAAAATTATTTGCCATATGTATTATAGTTGATATTTGCAGCCGAAAGTGTATCTGAGTGGTAAGCTATAGGATGATCTCCCTGTTTAAGTATTGCACCAATCTCAAATTGAGAAGCATCTAACTCAATTTCGAATGGTTGGACCAAGTCTGACAAGTGAAGAACTGGAGCAGAGCATAATGCTTGCTTCAATTTTTCAAAGTGGCATTGTGCATTAGGAGACCATATTATTTTTTCCTTATTTGTTAACAGTTGCAATGGACGAGCCAACTGGGAGAAATGAGAGACAATTTTTTGATAAAAATCGATGCCTCCCATAAATCTTTTAAGAAGATGTGCAGGCATTGGCGCTTGCCATTTCGAAATTGCTTGCACCTGAGTGGGATCCAGGCATACCTCTGTAGAGTCCACAATGAATCCTAAATATTGCACTGACTTTTGTGCAAAATATGACTTTTTTTCTTTCACCTGAAGTTGATGTTGTCGAAGTAAATCCAAGATTGTGCGCACATGTTGCATGTGTTCCTCCCATGACCTGCTGAAAACCAAAATGTCGTCAAGATAAATAACGACAAACTTACCTAGATGTGGCAAGAAGATTTCATTGATGAGTTGCATGAATGTGGATGGTGCGTTAGTCAATCCGAAAGGCATGACCAACCACTCATAAATACCAAACTTGGTCTTGAAACTTGGTCGGACCAAACACATAGAGACATTGTCGGTATTAATAACATGGTGAGTGGTTGTGGTATCGGTTCGCGATGGTGGTGAAGTGATAGAGGATGAAGTAATTACATAGGTGCACCGAGCCTGTTTAAGGTGGTACTGATGAGTCTTGGCGTGATACACTGCTTTTCGATATTTTTGGTAAGGAAGACCAAGAAGGAGATCAACACAATCTAATAATGAAACATCGCAGATCACAATGTCATGAAAAGGACCAATGGTGAAAGTGATGGCACAACATCGAGCAATAGTAATGTGAGGACCGCCCTTCTATACCCATCCAAGATGATATGGATCGGGGTGTGGGGTGGTGGGGAGTTGCAGATGTTGGAGTAAGTATTGTAATATCAAATTATTTTGACTGCCATTGTCCAGAATGAGAGTGGTGAGTTCATTTTTAATTTGGCAGTTGTGAGTGAATAGGGGAACGTTAGGGTGACCTGGTTCTGGCTTGGTCATGAGAATGAGGGAAGGGTCGGCATCGGTGGGGTTGTCGAGTGAAATGGTCTCTAGGAGTTCGGTCAAATCTTTTGAATTGACCTCGACAAACAAGGTTTCAATGTTGTGGATATTTTTAAGTGTGTGACAGTCCGTAGAATGGTGGGAGTTGGTCTTGTGAAAGGTACACCAGACTGAGTTTTTGGATGTGGAAGAACAAGATAAATGAGACTGTGGTTGGGAAGTTGGCAGAGTAGCACTTGAGGTGCGATATGTTGGGAAGTTGATGCGAGGAGCCACCTTCCTTTCTACGACCAAGGTCCATAATAAATCATTGTCCACAGAAGCATTGTCAAAAATATCTACCTCCCTCCAGATAGGTAACAATAAACCAGAATTGAACTTAATTATTAATACCTCCTCTGGTTCGTTGACATGTAGTTGGATGCACATCTTGCATAAGACATTGATGTATCCTTAAACTCACTGATTGGAAAGTTGACGGAGTTGTAACCACTTGGCGAGCAAATTATGAAGATATCATGGAGGGTAGAAGCATTCCTTCAATGCCTGACATGCCACGATGTAATGCGGCCATTTTTTCGGAAGGACAGTGTACCTGGATCTACGATCAATTCTGAGATTTCTAATTGTGTGTCCCACCAGGTTTGTACGATTCCTTTGGGCTAAAGTCTTGAAGTAATTGAAAAGGCTATGGATCTAGGAATCGATCGTCTCTCCATTCATTTGGTCGACAAACTTGGGTAACTGAAAATGGGTGTCGAGTTGCATGGTCGCTGGAGTTCGTTGTTGTTGGATTTGAATCAATTCTTGGAGAGCCAATGTCAAGTATTCAACTTGGGTTGATGTGGTGGTGTTGGATTCCTCACTCGAGGCCTCTCGTCAAGGCGACGTGGTCGACATGCACTAAATAGACCCCGAGGAGGGTGTGAGAGGAAACCTAAGAAGGGTGCACTGGTGCTACCAATACAAAGGCGTAGAGGACCCTAAGAAGGGTGATTGTGATGCTCTGAGCAAGAGCGTGAGGAAAGAGTGGAAGACCAAAAGAAAATTGATCAATCCTTCCTTATTGGTCCACTCCTCACCCTTGATTGTTGATGTCCTTCCTTATTGGTCCACTCCTAATATATCAATGCTCACATACAAATAATTGGTGACTTTATAACCATTAGAATACTATTTAGAATCCCCACAATTTCAAAATTGTTAAACAAATTATCAAGGTTATACTTACACCTACCATGATCATCCTTGGAAAGTTTACTATCAAATGCATCATAGCACAACTTTGCAAAATCACCATATTTTAAAATCTCGACTTTCAAAACTAGATTAATGGATCTAATAACTCATTGAGCTAATGAAGTCCTAAATATCTTGCCACATTTGCAAGGGCTATGTTTTTTGATAAGCCCATATCTTCTACTACATTTATTGAATAACAATTAAACATTTTTTTAATTTTTTGAGTCTTAATCTTGACTTTTATATATTGAATAAGAATTAAATATTTTTTTTTTTGAGTCACAATCTTAACCTTTATATATTGAATAACAATCAAACATTTTTTATTTTTATTTTGAGTCACAATCTTAACTTTCATATAGGAGAATGTCATTACTGCTCAAAGTTGTCAAACATGAAGGAAGGATCCTCATCTTTCATCGTACTAAATACAATTGAATTATGATTAGATAGATATACATGAATTTATGACTTTCAATATTTTCAAAGTAATAAAAGACTATTTAAATTAAATTAAAAGAGAAAATAAGAAGCACACTATTTTAAAATAAATAAATCCGAAAACATAATTAAAAAAAAATAAGAAATACATGATTTTAAAATAAATCTGAAAACATAATGTTAAGGCCGTTCAAAGTCTTTGTTGTTTCTTTTATACAAATTTACACAACGAATAGTAACAAAGTCTTTACTTTCTTTATCATTTTGAAAACAAACATAATTTTAAAATAAATCTGAAAACATAATTTTAAGGCAGGTTTTGAAACCAATGTTTCAAAACTATGTTCATGGGTTAGGATACCACTGTTTCAAAACTATGTTCATGGGTTACGGAGTTTCATGCTGGGAAATTGATTGGAACTTGGAACTTCCATGCATTAATCGATTGGAACTTCATTGCATTGTTGAAATTTGGAACTTGAATGCATTGATCGACTACAGCTGGGAAGCAGGTACACAGTTCGGATTGGATTGCATGCATTGATTGACCATTTGACTGGAGTGCATAAGGTAAATAGATTGGATTGCATGCATTTATTGACAGTTTGATAGACCAACTGGATTTCATATTTATTCAAAGAA
>SNQJ01S0119736.1:40372-51303 GCA_010110895.2 Picea sitchensis
GATAAAATCCTCAATAGAGGGACATGGTTTGGCGAAGAGGGGATGGAGCGAGGTGACAAGATCGACAAGTGGGGTACGAGTGTGTACAGAGGTTTGACATATGGTGGAAAAGTCTGAGTGCCATAGTTTTAGGATAAGATAAAACATTAGATTACACATGCGGACATTTAAGTGGCTCTGGATAGCCGACGAAGATCCAAGGGGAACCGTCCCCTTAAGAATTCCTTCGGCGTAATTAAAGGTGACACACAAGTAAAATTATGACGTAGTCTTGGACGTAGAAATATATTGAAAAGCATGTTAACGAGATCATATTTCCGTAGCATAGGAGTAGTAGGAGTTCTAACTTGGTTGTCAAGCAAAGATGATTGCAATTTGGAACTTCCATCATCCATGCATTAATCGATTAAAACTTCATTGCAATGATTGAAATTTGGAATTTGGATGCATTGATCGACCACAATGGGGTAATAGGTACACATATGGATGGAGATTGCATGCATTTATTGACAATTTGGCTTACAAAGTGTGTAAACAAACTAAATTTCATATTTATTCAAAGAAGATGCAGAGCAAAGGACTTGGGACAGGCAAGGGACAAGGAAACAGATATACACTATTGGTGAAATGAATGCAGTCGGTGCCTACAGTGAACAATCTCCCTTCCTTGCATTTTCCAAAATATTATGTAATCAAAGAATGCGTTGATGTGCTACACTTACTTCCATAAAATAAACCAACCATAACTAAATGATCATGTCTATTTGTCGTTATCTACTTAATTTTGACACATCATGTATAGGTAAGAAGTTACATGACATAAAAATCCATCGCGATCGATTGATTGACTCATTCGTTCGTTAATCCTACAAAAGGGATGTTCACTTTGAACCATTAGTGGATAGAAAATCCAACTTTATATTGTTGCAATGGAAAGAGCCAGTGGTATAAAATGTCGATTTCTTATGTTATGCAATTAATTGTATATTGCAAGTAGGCGTGCGAAATGAACAATATGTTTAGGATAAAAGAAAAGCAATCAACCTCTATTATGCAAGAAAATGTATATTGGAAGCAAACATAATCTATGGAAAGCGTTGAGTAACAAGAAACTATGGAAGGCGATGAGTATCAAAGGATATATGAAAGGTAGTGAATATCAAGAAAATAAAGAGATTGTGCATCTATGGAAGTCAGTGAGATTGTGCATCTATTAAAGTTGGTAAATTATGGAATGCAGTGAATGACAAAGTGATTGTTAGTTTATTTTAGTGATTGCCATTTTATTTAAGGAACGAATCATTTTCCACACTATGATATTATAGAATATTTAAAGACAAATAGTTTCAATAAAGTAAAATTGAATCATTTTCCACACTATGATATTATAGAATATTTAAAGACAAATAGTTTCAATAAAGTAAAATTGAATTGCATTAGGTGAAAACTTTATGTTTTTACATATTGAAAAATTGCATTGTATCAAGCAAACTTTGGTTATAATCATAAAACATTGGTAACAAAGGAAAAATAAAACATTGGGAATAACGAATCTTGTATAAGACTTTGAGTCTATTCTACAATCATTTTACAAATAATAAGATTTTTTATTATATAAAAAATAAAATTTTGAGTTTTATATGTCGAACATTAGAGATATGGAAAAAATATATAGTCAAAGGGAAAAATATTATGAAGTCAATGATGGATCAATTTCTATAGTTATTGAAGAATCTAAGTACACATCCCTTCCTTTGTATGCATAGGTTTTTGCTTCTGTAGAAGGAGCATCATCAGCTCCCTTCCCTCTCTCAACACTTTTCGATCTACATCGTTTCTTGTAGTGTCCATATTTTCCACATCTCCATTATACCTTTACAAATTTTCTGGGAGATTTAGATCTTCCCCTAGATTTAGATCTCCCACTTGAGGACTTAGATATATGCATTCTGTGTGAGAGTCCTCTTGCAAATAAGACATATGTGCTTCATCCTTCCATGTTATTATGTCTCATATTCTCCAACAACAAGGATGAGACAACATTATCGAAGCTTAAAGTAGTTGCATTACTACCTATGGCCACAACTAGACTATCCCACGATCCTGGTAAAGAGAAAAATATACTGATACACTTATCTTCATAAAAAATCTTAATATCAACAGATAATAGTTGACTTACCACAATATTAAAAGCATTCATATGCTCTGACATTGAGTCTCCATCTTTCATCCTCAGGTTATACACCTTCTTCCATAGGAACAATTTGTTTACCAAGGACTTCGACTGATACAAAGCCCCTAACTTATCTTATAATTCCTTGGTTGTATCTTCTCATGACACATTCAATAATACTAAATCTGAGAGATACAACTGGATTGTGATATTTTTTCACCAACATATATTCCATAGCTCAAAACTTTTCCCATTAAATTCCTCAATCTCTATTTTTGAACTGCTTGCCATTTATTTTCACATGAAGATTCGATACTGCAAATCTCCCACTGTAACAAGGTTTATCACAGACTCGATACAAACCCCTAACCATAAAGGTGTTTCCCTATAGAGAATAATTGCTCTGATACCAAATGTAGATTTTTACCTTGTACAATTAATTACTACAAATAGATTCTTAATAAAAATAGAAAAGATACAGTGACACACACACACACATTAGAAAGATATTTTACGTTGGAAACCCAAACTGGGAAAACCAACAACCTATTTAGAGTTTCACCTCTAATTCTTTATTCATCATCAATCTTCATTGCTTATAAGATAATATATGTAGGATCTCGCAATATCTGAAACCCATAATTATTAGGTATCTAGAGAGGTAGTGGGAGGGGCGGAGGGACCATAGTGATAATAGTGGAGGCCATTCAATGTAAGGTATTCAAAATCATCCATTTTTTAGGGCCTTTGTGATGGCGGTGGGACTGCAGAGCTCATTACTTTTCACAGGGTGCTCAAGTTGCTACCAAATTCATGCCATTGGATAGATATTTTTAAGATATTTATTTTGGTATCTTATATGTGATATTTCCAATGGATACTCGCTCTCAAATCATGGAATCCATCAAGACAAAATTTCAAGAAATCAAAGTTGAAATGCAAACTACTCATGAGAAATATATTCAAGAGCTCAACATTGCAATACAAGGAAGGTATATTATGCATGCCATGAGGGATGAATACAATCAAGAAGTGTATTCTTGGTATGATTTTGAGGCCTTCCACCTATAGAATGTTCTTAGGTGGTTGGTAGTACTATATAAATGGGTTCAATAAATGTAATGAAACAAGTTGAGAAGTATTGTATTTGGAGCGATAGTTCAATAGGAGGATGCCCCCTCGAAGAGACAAGTGAATAGGAGATGATCCCTTCCATAATAGGATCCATTGTATGGTGTTTCCCTACCTCAATGGTTTTCTCTATTTCTCATGTTCAATATCTTGGTGAATGTTTTGGGGTTTATTATTGTTTATTTCCGAAGTATATTTATAGATCTATTCAGGTATATAACACTAATCGATTGACCCAGATTAGTCAACAACACTAATTCCTTAACAAGAATTAGAAAACCATCAACTAAAACCATGTTCCAAAAAACTACTAAAAACAAATGAAAAAACCGCCCAAATTTTTTTCGAGGGCTCATGCCCCCCTATAACCCTCCGCATGTCCGACACAATGCAGAAACTAGGTTTGGTTGTGCAAAGAATATAAAATACACCCAACGTTTTGAACATACCTAGGGGGGTGTTCCATGTATATTTCTTCTTGTATATTCCCATGGAAGAAGGCATATTTATCAAGGCGAATGGAATTATTTTGGATACATGGGAAAAGGTTTCATTAGAGTAAATTCCTTCAATTTGAGACAATCCTTTGGAAACCATTTGGGCCTTATGTATTTAAATACTTCCATTTGATGCATACTTAGTTCTATATACCCATTCAAATCCAACATTTTTTCTTCCTTTTGGAAGAGGTATACGATCCCAAGTATCATTCTCCATTAATCAACAATATTATTCATTCATTTTTGTGTCCCAATATATATGGCTAGAATATTTTTCAAATGTGTCGATATCATGAGTCTCTAAGAGTTTATCCAAAAGTGAGGAAGCTCACTAGAACTATGAATGTGTATGATGCTAATGTGTAGGATCACTAGCAATATCACCAATTTCTTCTCATGTTGAACAAACCCATCTAGAAAATGGTGGTGTTGGTGCAGGTTTATGTTCATTGGTTTCATTTGCAGAAATTTGAGTAGGTGGGCATGAATTTTCATTCTCACTATCAACATGTGAATAAAAAACAATAATAGGACATGAATATGGCACAAACGTCTAATTAAGCTTGAAGGTCAAGATATTTTAATCAAACTTAACATTTCTTCTAATAATTATTTCATTGGAATGAGGTTGAGGAAATATCTAACCTTTTACATCCTCAAAATTATCCAACAAAAATGCACTTATCGCTTTTAAACTATAATTCTTTCATTTTCTCATGAGGAATGTGAATCCATGCTTCACTACCAAATACATGGGAGTGGCTTACATCTGGATTAATTTTAATCCATGCTTCCTCAAGTGTTATATTTTTTAAAGTCTTTGTGGGATTGTGATTTACTATGTAGTTGGTACAATAGATGGATTTCACCCAATAATTAAGACTTAAACTCTTATACTGGATCATACAATTTTCCATTTCCATTAATGTGCAATTCTTTCTCTTAGCAACACCATTTTGATGTAGTGTATATGGAACAATATGTTGCATTTAAATTCCACGTGTAGTGCAATAAGTTGTATATTTGTTGTTCACATATTCACCTCCATTATCTATTCCGAACCACTATAGTTGATGTCAAAAGGGTCTTATAGACCAAAAACATGTCAAAAACTTCACTCTTAGGTTTTAAGAAATAAACCAAAGTCATCAATGAAATTTAAGAAGTACTTGTACCTAGAGAAAAACCCAAGTGCATCTAGAGAAGTCATAAATGGAAGTTAAGAAGTAGTCGTACCCAAACAAACAATGAGAAGAATGAAGACCAAAAAAATCACTATGAAAAATTCGCAAATGGGTCCAGGAATGCCAAGAGGCATGTTTTTCAAAACCGTCCTGAGGATGTTTGCTAATAACACAACCGACACAAACACCATCTCTACAAGAAATGAGACGAAGACTAGTCACCATATTTTGATTACATAGTTGTTGGAGTGAAAGATAGTTTTGATGGCCAAATCACTCATGCCAAAGTTTTCTCAAGTCGTTGCTATGAACAATAAAAAGTGATGAAAAAGGTGATGGCCCAAAGTTTTCAAATTTGTACAACCTAGTAATATCATACAAAATTCTACTTGTTAGAACACAATTAAGATCTTTAAAATCCTTGATTACAACCTTGTGAGGTGAAAAACAATTGAAAAATGTAAACTATGTGTTTAAGTAACCTCTACAAAAAATTATTCAATAAGAACACCTCAACCAAGAAAAAAAGATTTATAAGAAAAATAACTTTGAGAGATTTATTGGGAAATGTATTTGCCAGGAAGTTGGAAAAACAATGGAGTAATTTACATGAATAGCTCAATTAATAAATGATATTAGAAGTGGGTTTCCAAAGAAAAAGTGAATCTCCAGTGGCTGAAATTTTTTATGGGTGTATACCACAAATTATTATGTTAAAGGGTATCCCTCCCATATAATATGGCCACTGCACCACCAATTAAACCAATGAGCTCCAATTTTAGATCATCCACCAGTGGAATATCAAGATGGAGAGATTTCACTTGAGTTAGCAACAACTTAAGAAGCATAACCAATGGAATATGAGCACGCACCTCATCTTCCTTCTTAGATTTCATTTCTTTGTGCCTATTAAGGGGTATTTAGTAGAGGGTTTGCAGTTCAAGATCAACGACATATTTATTGATTGTTGGGGAGCCACTATTCCTCACAGTTGAAGTAAGCAGATTGGCTAAGTAGACCAGAACCTTACTGGCATGCAAGTTGGGTATTCATTTACATAAATAGTACAGAAAACCTAAATCATATATCAAAATTCAGTAGATATACTTAGAATTTGGAGAGACAAACACTGGTGAGGCTACGCTCACAATATTGATTATTGAATGAGGACAAATTACATCATAATATAGGAAATGAATCTACTTAGTCGGTTACAACAAACACCTTGAAAATAGGATCTACATTAAACATGAGATAGAGATCATCTACATAACTCTCTAGTAGTCCATTATTTCCAACTCTCCCCCTTGATGGAGAATGGATTGACTTCTACACCTAACATTTCCATAAACAATTCAAACTTAATCTTTCCAAAAGTCTTAGTGAAAATATCAACAGTATTTTCACAAGTATTACAATAAAAAAGAGTTATTTCATTGGACTGCAACTTTTCTCTAACAAAATAAAATTGAGCATCAACATGCTTTGTCCTTGCATGATAAATCAGATTATTTTCCATCTTGATTGAACTTTGATTATCACATTTGATCATTGTAGGTTCCTTTTGTTATTCTCCAACATCTTGAATAAGTCTTCTCAACCAAACAACTTCACAAGTTGCTGCACACAAGGATTTATATTCTGCTTCAGTGGAATACAAAGATATAGTAGGCTTCTTTTTATTGCTCCATGAAACAACCCCAGATCCAATGCCAAACGAATATCCAGTGGTTGATCTTGGATCATCTAGATTTCCAGCCCAATCAGAATCAGAGTAACCTGTCAACTCAACATCAGATGCATCAGTATATTTAATACCATAATCGAGTGTTCCTTTTAGATACCTGAGTACCACCTTTGCTGCATTCCAATGGCTTTCTTGAGGTTTCACCATAAACTGACTTAACACACTAACAGAATATGCAATATCAGGTCTGGTTGTGGTGAGATAATTCAAACTACCCACCATATGTCTATACATAGTGGCAGTCACTTCCTTCGAACCATCATCACAAGAAAGTTTCACATTCTGCTGCATGGGAACAATAGAAGATTTACACTAATCCATTTTAAATCTCTTAAGTACTTCTTTGACATAATTACTCTGACAAACAAAAGTTTGCCCTACATTTCTCCAAACTTCAAGACCTAGGCAGTAATGTAAAGCACCAAGTTCTTTCATTTCAAAAACTTGTGACAATTGCTCCTTGATTTCATCAATTAATTTCCCTGCATTTCCTGTAATTATTAAATCATCAACATATAAGGAAACAATATTATATACCCCTGCTCATCAAATTTGGTATACATAGTTGGATCACTTTTGCTCCGCATAAAACCCTATTGAAGAAATAAAGAGTTTATCTTCTCATACCATGACCTAGGTGCATGTTTTAGTCCATACAATTCTTTCTTTAACTTACACACAAAGTGTTCTTGCCCATGTTCCACAAACCCTTCAGGTTGAGTAAGGTAAACCTCCTCCTTTAACTCACCATTCAAAAATGCAGATTTAACATCTAATTGGTGTAGCTTCAAATGATACTTTGTAGCTAAAGCAATTAACAATTTGATAGTATTCAATTTAGCTACTGGTGCAAATGTTTCAGCATAATCAATATCTTATGTTTGTGAATGCCTCTTTTCCACCAGTCTAGCCTTATATTTATCTATACTACCATCTGATTTAAACTTGGGTTTGTATATCCATTTGCGTCCAATAGGATTTTTATGTTTAGGCAATTTAGTCAATTCCCAAGTATTGTTTTTCATTATAGATTCATATTCTTCCTCCATGGCATTTCACCATTCATCATGTTCATTGGCTTCATTAAAACTCATGGGTTCTGTTATCTCCTAAAATAACACTGTCATTTTGTCAAATTTTAGGTGATAGGAAGAGGTCCAAAAATTCATTTCTAAATTTTTGAGGTATGTTATATGGTCTGCTTTTTGGATGTAAACTTGGAAGAAGTATCATCTTTGGTCTTGGCATTCAAAATTTCAAATCTCAGGTTTTCGGTGGTTAAAAGGGGTTAAAAAATGGCTCTTAACCACTGAAAGTCGTGGTTTTCGGCGGTTAAGAAGTGGAAATAAAAGGCCTGTTAACCACCGAAAACATTTCTATGCACAAAGGAAAAATTCATGCTTTCGCACGAGCCAGATGTCAAGTGAGCGTGATCATCACTTCTAATCGCCGAAAGTCATGTGAAATGGTGAGTTCTCCAGGTCATTGATGAATTAATACCGAAATGTCCTCTCAGCCTTCATCTGTCAGATTACCATTAGGTTTCGGCGAGGCACAAAAACTCATATGAGATTTCACATAACAGAAAGGATACATCACGTGGATTTTCAATACTGCCAACCACAGTATTACAAGATCATGATGATTTATTTTTAGCTCTGTTTAATTTCCATTTAATTTCATTTTGAGTCTGAGAGCTGTCATCTATATCAAAATCCCGTGATTCTCTCAACTAGGCACATTAGCAGAGTTCAAAATCTCGTTCACTATGGCAAGCTGGTGATTAAAGTCTCGAGTTCAGCGATCGATCAATCGTCCAAGTGTCAAACCGAATCATTCAACCTAGTCATCAGGTAGTTTCAATTCGGTCATATGCGATTCTCTATTGTCTCTTACCTGGAAATAAGTCTCAGCTTAAATTTAGTTTACTGGTTGTTTGAATCAAGTTTTGGTTAAATCATGATGCTGAGTCATACCTATGGTCATTATTATTTCTCTGAATTGTACACCTGGTTCCTAATTTAGCTCTGAGTTAAATCCTTTGTCATCGATTATGTTCTTGAAATATACTCTCTGTTTGATGAGTCACACCTTCTGTTCATTGATCCATACCATACCTTGACCTGTTCCTAAAGTTTCGATTTATGTCCCTATTTGCATGCATATTCTCCTAATTGACAGGGACACATCAACATTTCTTAAATGCCAAAGTCTAGACCAGCCCTAAGGGCTGAACTCGATGGGGTTTGGTACCTCAAGGCTCACCCTGAGGTGGACGAATTCTTCAAGCAGGTCGGTGTTTATGCTTACTGTGAAAAATTGACAGACTTCCATCAACAAGTTTGCGAATCATTTTCCATTTCATACGATGGGAGGACTGCTACAGTAGGAAAAGAGGAATTCGTGGTGGATGAAGCTGCAATTTCCGAATACACAGGTTTATCTAGCTCAGGAGACTGTTGGTTCAAGACTACCATACCTTCAAACATTGAATTTAGGTCATACCTGCTGCCTGTACACAAAGATTTGATCTGGAAAAAGGATATTACAATGTCTTACTTGGAACCAAAGTGGCAGTCCTTGTTGAAAGCAATGTTTGTTTACATAACATGTGAAGGGAGATATAACAGAGTGATGTTTTATCACTTCAAGCTTCTAAACCATTTCACAGGTCGAGCACCTATCAATCTTCCTTTTTATCTGCATAAGGCTCTCACCAAAATGGCAAGACAGGTCAAGTCTAAGCCCACTAAAGTGGCAAGCAGGTTGCCCATCAAGGACTCATCACTCTTATTATCAAGGAGTCTCTGAAGAAGAAGCAGGTTGCATGAAATTACTTTCTCTTCTCGAATGAATTACAGACTGACAAACCACAAGAGGACAAGGGCAAGAAGACTGCCACAAGGAAGGCTATTACTCCCAAGAGTAGTCAAAGGAAACGAAGGGCTATTTCACCCTTGAAACAACAAGTAGAATCTTCCTCGGCCAAGAAGAAGAGAACAGAGAGAAAATTACAGTTTGAAGAAGGATAGAAGGCTGAAGGTTTGACCATGGAGGATAATCCTTTAAACCTCCCATATTCAGATTCTGAGCATGAACCAGAGCATAATGAGGCACAAGGAGAGCAACAAAATGATATAGCTACTGTCGAATACCCAAACCTACCTACTCCTACTCCTCCCGAGGAACAAAATCAATCATCAGTAGGAGCTTCTTCGAGAAAACTCAAAGCTTCCAGGACTCAGAAAGTGAGGAAACTTCTCCAACAAACCTACGAAATGGAAGTTTTAATAAGAGTTATTAAAAAAGCTAATACAGACTTGACTGAAAGAAATGCAAATCTTTTCAAAATAAACCAAACCCTCAAAGAGAAGCATGACAAGATCAAAGACAGGAACAGAGTATTGATCAGGGAGAACATGAAGTTGTACAGACAACTTAGAATTCCGAGGTTGAAATTAAAAGAGTCTCAATCACCAGCACAGGAGAAAATCGGTTTGGAGACTCTATCTAACATAGCTACAACCATGGTAGACACACCAGAGCCTTCCACACAGCCAGTTGAAGTTCGCAGATCTGCACGAACAAGGGCTGCATCGTCCAAAAAACCTTGAACATCAAGCAACAAATAAAAAAGGTAATCAAAATTTTGCATTTTTGAAGTTTCAACAAAGTCTGACTTTCAGTGGTTTAGGCGATCCTGAAAAGAGCTCATTAACCACCGAAAGCAGAGATTTCGGTGGTTAAAGAGCCTAATTTTTACCTGAGTTAATCACCGAAAGCCTGTAACTGCCAGAATGACCGAATTTTTGCCCAGATCAGAATTTTTTGAGTCCGAATGGTTTGAAACCTTTTCAAATGGATAGTGTTTGAATTATCAAGTCAGATCCACTGACTATTTTTGATAGATAAGGGAAGGAAGAAGGGTTTCAATCAGTTTTGGTACCTTTTTTAATGGCAGAAAATCAGGGTTGTTTGCACACTTCAGTAAGCTCGAATTTTATCCTTGGAAGACTAAATCAAACAGCCTTGGGAGGCTAGACTGCACTTCATCAACACTTTACTATTCTTAAATATCATTAGATATCAACTGACCTCATCTTGAGGATCTCTTCCTAGTTTTTTGTAAATATAGTTTACTTTCTGTTTTTAGAATATCAGATCCATTGTTTTAGGATCTGAGAACTATGATGTAA
>SNQJ01S0119736.1:55954-67673 GCA_010110895.2 Picea sitchensis
AACCCCACAAATGCATGTGCATATTGTAAAGACCGAGTAGGAACCTTCTAATAAGATATTTTCTCCCCTACACATACAAAGAGAATCATTGGCTCGCTTTGGTTTGTCAATATTTTTCACAAAGAGGAGTTGACCTCCGCAATCGTAGACCTCCCTCAAATCTGATTCACTAACTGTCGCTATTGCCTCAACTTTCATTGACTTCCACCATTGCTTCAACTTACCTTCAATTACCATTCCCTTTATCTCTATTAAAGAAATAAATAATAAAGCTTAACCCTTAACCCTAAAATGAAAAAGCAATTTCCAATAAAATATTTGCTCTTGTTATCGACCTCTTACATTTTTACATATTCGCTCTTTTTTATCGACCTCCTAAACACCCTCTTACTCTTTGGGTGATCTATGTGGAAAACTCTTATTTGGGTGATCAACCCCATCCACCTATTCACCTATTATGTAATATGGATCCTACAATTATATCAAAACACATTTAAAAAAGGTTTAAATGCGAGTTTGCTTCTAAAAGGAAGTTTCAATGTGAGTGGAAGCTTGTGTCCAAAATGTCGATTTCCTATCTCTCTTGTTTGATTCTCTATACGCTAACAAAAATTGAAAGTTAATCAAGATACACAAATAATACTCAAGATCTCTTTACTTAAAATAGATATATAAATATTTAAAAAACAATAACTAACACTTTCGTAAATAGAAAACAGTTTTTTTTGGAAGCACACAAATATCCCACAATCACTCACAAACCCATAATATATAAATAACCATGGGATAACATTATTTTGTTTACAATTAATTTAAGAATTTGAATGGAATGACACTTTGGTATAAAAGTTTTCAAGATTTTGAATGGTATAAGAGTTTGGTACATAATGGTGAGACCATTTAGAATTTGATATCTCTTAAAGTTTTCTAAATTATTATTAGATTTTGAATGGAATGAGAGTTAGTTACATAATGGTGAGATCATTTATTATTTTGATATCTCATAATTTTTTCTAAATTATCATGGGTATGTTATTTGATATATGTTATATGTTTTAAATTGTAATTAAAATCCCAACTACTCTAGTTTGTACATTGTGTATATATTGTGTAGATTAACCTGTTTAATAATTTTTTTAATATTAATATGTTTTTATTTTAAAATTTAAATTAATAAATTATAGTATATATATTTTTTATATTTATAAATTATAATAATATTAATTTTTTAAAATATATCAAATATCAAAATTTATTATAATTTATAATAAAAATTAAAATCATAAAATACATTTAAAAAAATAATACCTAAACACTTAAAAATGGGTCAATTTTAACCTCCATTATTATAAAATTTAACGTAACTCATTGAAGAGGACACCTCTAACTACCCAACCATATGTTGTTAGAAAAATTCCGCTTTGCATTATCCATAATAACTATATCCCAGTAGAAACGACTCCATTGGACCGCGGGAGATGATCTGAGCAATGCGTTGGCTCTATAGAAAATTAATGGATGAAATTTGAGAAAATGAATGAATGGCCCATAGAACAAATGACCCTTGAATGCATGCATGTATGGACAATTGTCAATGAAGAAAGCCTATATAGAAAATTAATGGATGAAATTTGAGAAAATGAATGAATGGCCCATAGAACAAATGACCCTTGAATGCATGCATGGACAATTGTCAATGAAGAAAGCCTATGGGTCAATTAATCACTTAAATTATTTACACTTTCACCACTCAAAATTAATTACTTAAAATGTAAATATAATATATTATATTTGTATTCTATTGAAGTTTGATATTATTATGTTAATTATAAGAAGTAAAATAATTTTGTAAATTATTTTAAAGTTTAACATACATTTTAATAATTAAAATTATAAAACACTTAGTGATGATTATTGAGGTTTTTTTTCAAATTAATATAATTTGAAAATAAATAGGCTTCACTATATGAGTAGCAAATTGTTTTAGATGATATCTCAAATCCTCTATTTTTTGTTGTATACTTGGAAAAATGTTTTATGATGTTTCACATTCCAAATATGTTATACGTATTCATTCATTATTTTCTTAAGCATGGGTACACTTGATTTGATTTCATTCTAAATATATTGTTCATCAATTATGTTTTTGATCCAAGTGGATATCGGTGGCCACCCACCTTTTTCAACTGGCTCAAAATAGTTTTCTGACAATTTTGGCAATTTACTATTTTTAGCAGTTTTAACTTTTAGGGCCATTTTGAGGGCCTAAATGAAGGTTTTTCAGGATCAAGCTTTTCAATGATATACAAAGGCACGATTGATCCCCCAAAATGAATCTCCTCGACGATACCTTTCCAACGGGCTATCATTTGCCTAAAACAAAGATCGTATGCAAAAGTTACGACCTCGGGAAGTTGATGTACTAACTTACCCAAACGGGGCCCACGTGACTTTTGACGCTTCATCTCCTAGGGTTAGATTTTTGGATGTCTAGGGTTTTTGAAATTCCTATTTTTTGTAAAAAGGCCTTCAGATCCTCATTGTAATCATCTTCTTGCGAATGAGTGCAGTCGTCACATCTCTTTTCAGAGATAAGTCGCTACCATTCCAGCAAGCTTGTTTCCACTGTGTTTTATAGTTTCAGCTTATTTCCTTATTGAATAGAAAACCAGTTTTACTATATCTTTGTTATTTTGTGTTAAGCACCTATTGATAATCTGTAGTCATTTTGTTCTGCTCATAAAATTCGTATCAGTGTTATTAGAGCAGTCTGCTCCTTGTCATCTTAATGCATGTCCCCAACGAGGTCAGAGTACAAAGAGTTGGGTCTCGAGCTTGTTTCTCTTTAGGAAAAAATCTCTCAAACACCCAAGCGGCCTCTCATGGCAGGAGAAAATAAATATGACAGGATAGGAGATCCTTTCAAACTGTTGATTGAGGAATCCGTCACACAACAAAGGAGCGAGATGATGGATAGTTTTGTGCAAATCCTTCGACGACTACCGATAGGTGATGCATCTTCTTCGAGCAAAGGCGCCACCCCCTTCAAGGTACAAATAAACTTCGATATTCCTATATTTGAAGGTGAGATAAACACAGATGTTGTAGACAAGTGTTTGAATCTACTAGAAGGGTATTTTTCTGTCCATAACTTTTCAAATAGAGAAAAGATTACTTTTGCGCTCCTCAAAGTCGTTCCCCTTGTCAAAAATTGGTGGGAAAATTTTTGTGAGAAAAAGGAAACAGAGGAACCCTCATTATTTGAAGTCACAACCACCTAGGATTCCTTCAAGGATGTTATTAAGGAACACTACTACCCTGTCGGAAGTTATGATGACTTGTATACCAAATGGACCACCTATGGGAAGAAGGATACCAAGCATTGCCATATTTCACGGATATCTTTCATACCTTGCGCACCAAGATGGGTATCAAAGATTCAGAGTGACATCTGGTGTTGAACTATCATGACACTCTACATAGATACATCCATAGCGAAATGAAATTTTTGGACATCTCATCCTTGGTCGTGGCCTACCGATATGTCGTCAAAATCGAGAAGAAGCTCAAGCAAAAGACATGGCAATTTGGGCTTGGGAACCCCTCACAACAAAAGCAAGGAAAGGGCTGCCCCAATCCACATAAAAAAGGACAAAGCAATGATGGACAGTATCAGGACAACCAATCCAAGCCGCAAGCAAAGAAGGACATCGAAAAGACAAGGAAAGATATCGGGAAGTAGTGCGACTTCCATAAGAGCCCTTGGCATAACACTGTTGAGTGCCACTGTTGCTACCACCAAGCTCCATCCTGGTGAACTAGACGAGCCAGAAGAAGGAGAACGCATCTTCCATTCACAAATGTCGGTAAAAGGCACCCCGCTACACTTCATCATGGATAGTGATAGCCAGAAGAACCTCATCTCAACAGAGGTCGTCAAGTGGTTGGCCATGTCGACAATGCCGCACCCACAACCCTACACCATTGGATGGCTCCGCCAAGGAAGAGATCTTCGCGTCAGCCAATAGTGTCGAATGTCATATGGCATCAAGCCCTTCAAAGATGAGGTATTATGTGATGTTTCTCCTCTCGAAGTTTTTGATGTTATTTTGGGCCAACCTTATTTATGGAAACGTCATGTTGTATATGAGACTTGGCCTCGTAGTGTTATTATTACTTTGAATAGGAAATTGTACAGGATACCCGAGGCATTCCCACCTAGTGTTATTTCCTTGATCTCTGCTAAGCAATGTAGGAAGGTCATCTCTTAGACAGGGAAGTTTTTATTCTTCGTGATTCGCTCTCAGAGTACGCGAAAGATCATAGCCACATCCAGGGTCTTTGCGGTCGACCTCTCCACACAACAGAAGAAAATAGATAAGGTCGTGGACGAATACTCAGATATCATCTCCTCACCTACCGGGCTACCTCTACACTACCAAGTCAATCACCCCATCGATCTAACCCCCGACGCACTATTTCCCAATGGGCCAGTCTATCGTCACTCTCTGTTAGAGAATGAGGAGATCAAGCAACATATCCAAGAACTGCTCCATAAGGGGCACATCCATCCTAGCTCATCACCTTGCGAGAGGCCAATCATCCTGGTACAGAAGAAATATGAAACTTGGCAACTCTACATTGATTACCGGGCTCTAAATAAAATCACAGTAAAAAACTGGTACTCGATTCCCCGAATCGACGACCTCATTGACCAACTCACGGGGGCCAAATACTTCAGTAAGATTGATCTGAAGTCTAGCTACCACCAGGTCCCGATAGAACAGACAGATATATGGAAAACTTCCTTCAAGTCAAAGCAAGGCCTTTTTGAATGGTTGGTCATGCCCTTTGGTTTGACAAATGCTCCAGCCACTTTCATGATGATGATGGATGATATCCTGTGACCATTCACCAATAATTTTGTAGTGGTGTATTTGGATGACATTCTCATTTACAACAAGACTTGGGCTGAACACTTGCAGAATATTCAGCAGGTTCTGCACACCCTCTGACAACACAAGTTATATGCCAACTTGGAAAAATTCTCCTTCGACATGGACAGGGTCCATTACCTAGGCTGCATAATTGATTAGCATGGTGTACATGTGGATCCAACCAAGATCCAAGTCATCCGTGATTGGCCAGCCCCAACCACACTCACTGAGCTTCGAAGCACCTCGGGCCTTACTAATTTCTACCACAGGTTCATGTTGGGATTCTCCCATATTGCACGGGCCCTTAACCAAATAACCAGGGGTGGTGGTAAGGAGAATTTTTTGCGGGGCTGGTCCCAACAACAAGAGTTCGACGATTTGAAGAAGCGCTTGTGCTTAGCCCCAATACTTTCACTACCATACCTGCAAAAACCCTTTGAGATCGAGACAGATGCTTCAGACTATGCAGTGGGCGTCGTTCTCACTCAGCACGACCACCCTATGGCCTATCATAGTGAGACACTATCAGATGTTGTCCATAAGTACCCTACTTACGACAAAGAAATGTACTCCATTGTGCAAGCCTGTTGCCAGTGGAGACATTATATTATTGGGAAGGAGACAGTCATCCACACTAATCATAAGCCACTGCAGTTCATGTAGACACAAGGAAAATTACAGAATGATCACCATCAAAAGTGGTCCACATACTTGCAGCAATTCCACCTCAACATCAAGTATAAAATAAGAATCACCAATCGCATTGTTGATTTTCGTAGCAGACTGCCAGTCACGGCACTCACCATGGTGATAGACTCCTGCGGCCATGAGACCTCTGGATGGCCCCAACTCTATCAGACAGACACAGACTTCACCACCACCTACCAAATGTTGGGTGCAAACACAGTTGTCGATAATTTCCATCTTCAAGATGGGTTGTTGTGTCGTCTGGGCCATATCTATATTCAATCAAGATAATGAGAAAAGACTATCTGGGAGGCCCACTACAGTCGGGTGGCAGGACACTTCGACATCGAAAAGACAGTGGCGATGTTACCGAAACATTTCTACTGGACGAAACTTTGACAGGAGGTCAACAAGTATATCAGGTATTGCACTGCTTGTGCTATTGCCAAATCGATCAGTAAGAAACAGGGCCTGTACACCCCTCTTTCTACTCCTAACAAACCATGGGAATCCATCTCAATGGACTACATGTTGGGCCTCCCATCCACCAAGTGGGGAAATGAATGTGTTTTTGTGGTTGTTGATCACTTCTCTAAGATGGCGATTCTAGTTTCCTGCAAGAAGAGCATCACAACATAGGTCATTGCCAAGCTCTTCTTTGAATGAGTCTGAGTACATTTTGGAATACAACAAACCATTATCTCATATCGGGACAGTTGATTTCTCAATACATTCTGGTCGAGCCTCTGGTCACTGCTAGACACCAAGCTCACCAAATCCACGACCTTCCACCCCCAGACAGATGGCCAAACTGAGGTCGTCAATCGAATGATTGTGCATATCCTTCGCATGTATAATTCAAAGCACTCTCTCTCATGGGATGAGATCCTTCCCTATGTCCAACATAGCTACAACCAATCCCTGCATAGCTCAACCGGCCACAACCCCTTTCAGGTGGGATTGGGATTCCAACCATTAGGTCCCATAGATGTTGCACTTCCCCTTGCGGTCACCTCGATCGACTCGTCTCCTGCTCCAAATGAAGTTGACAAAGACACCAGGTTCATTGAGCGGATCCAACACATCCATCAACAGGTTCAGGATATCCTACAAAAGTCCAATGACAAGTACAAGCAGCACCATGATCAGCATCGGGTGCCACATAAGTGTTTGGTGGGCAACAAAATTTGGTTGCACTTGCAGAAAGAATGCCTTACAGGACCCCATCGAAAGCTTCACCCACTCCTTTATGGGTCGTACACCATCACCAAGGCCGTGGGGGATAATTATTTTGAGCGCATTATTCCTCCTTTCCTTGGCCTGCACCCAGTGTTCAATGTGGATTTCCTTCACCCTTATTTCCCACCATTATTGGACACCTCAGACGTAGCAAAGCAGCTGACACCAACAGAGCTCAACCCTGAATGCATACTATAGGCATCCAATTATGATATTGTGGACACACATATCAAGGGCACTCGACAGCAAAGGATCCAACTTTATCGAGTCGTTAAAGCAGGGCATCTTCTGCACCAAGGCAAGTGGCTCACTTGGGGCAAAATTCAACATAAATTTCCTCATCTGATGGGGGAACTCAGCACAATGGAGACCATTTATTCCTAAGGAGGGAGGATTGATCGAGGTGGATATCGGGGTCCACCCACCTTTTCCAACTGGCTCAAAAAAATTTTCTGACAATTTTGGCAATTTACTATTTTTAACAGTTTTAACTTTCAGGGCCATTTTGAGGGCCTAAATGAAGATTTTTTCGGGATAGATCTTGTCAATGATAGTCGAAGGCATGATTGAGCCCCCAAAATGAATCTCCTCAATGATACCTTTCAAATGGGCTATCATACGCCTAAAACAGAGATCGTATGCAAAAGTTACGACCCCAAGAAGTTGATGTACTAACTTACCCAAACGGGGCCCATGTGACTTTTGGCGCTTCATCTCCTAGGGTTAGGTTTTTTGATGTCTAGGGTTTTTGGCATTCTTGTTTATTGTAAAAATTCCTTCAGAGCCTCATTGTAATAATCTTCTTATGAATGAGCGCAGTCATTGCATCTCTTCTCAGAGATAAGCTGCCACCATTCCAACAAGCTTGTTTCCGCTGCATTTTATAGTTTCAACTTATTTCCTTATTGAATAGAAAACTAGTTTTATTGTATCTCTGTTATTTTGTTTTAAGCACCTATTAATAATTTGTAGTCATTTTGTTCTTCTCATAAAATAGGGATCAGTTTTCAGGCATGGGTATATTTGATTTGATTTTATACCATTACATTATAATATAAAAGAAAACCTTTCTCTCATTTTCTAACATATCCACCTTCTAATTCTCAACCATGGTTACACTTGATTTAATTTCATACCATTACATTATACTATAAAAAAGAATTCTTTCATTCCCTAACATATCCACCTTCTAATTCTCTAAAATATCTACATTCTATTTTTTTCCGCGTTCCCTTTCCCACTTCCCCACTTCGAGGGTATGCTAGTTATATAATTATGCTAGTAATAAGAATATCTACCTAGGTGTTTCAGAGTCCACATAGACTCAATTTCCATAGGATGAAACGTCGTAACCAGAATTTGAGCCTCTTTTCAGATGGCGGCCATGAGTGACATCCACAGAATGAAATTGACGGTGATATGGGGGTTGTGTCAATTAGTGGGAGACGTGCACCAGAAACCGCTTGTGTTGTCACTGAATTTGTGGGACAAAAGAAAAAAAAGCGGAGTGCCAAACCACCATCGATCCCACCCAAAGAACTGGTGCACTGCCCAATACCATTGGTAGATAATTATTAACTATCTATGTCTTTCTTATGATAAATTTTGTTCTATTGTTTTCCACCTTTTCTCGTCCGTTGGCCTTTTTAACACTTTTAAAAAATTCAGATATAAGAGATTTTTTATCTTGTACAAATTGTGCGTAGTCCATCATAGGCCATTGTAATGATCTATCTAATAGCTTGTTTAATGTGGATAACATAACCCATGAATATAGTTTTGAAACATAGGTATCCTATGTTGGGATTTGGTGACAACGAATTCCTTTAAGGATGGATGTGGATCCTATTATTCTGCGTTGGTTACAACCAAATAGACCAAGTTAAAATATGGATAGGGATTGAATTTAATAATTAGTTTCTTGTGTGAATGTATAAATTCATGTAAGCCCGTAGAGGAAAATGACTGAGTGTGAGAGACAGAGTGAGAACTTGTCTAATCTGATGTAATCTCCATGATCTGAATAATAAGACAACCGATACCTATGTTTGGTGGACGTAGTCCAACATTTGGGTGAACCACATGAAATCCATGTGTTGATATCTGTGTGTGTCTGTTAATTATCATATGTGAATTGTGTTTTCCGCATTGACAATTCTAACAAGTGTTATCATAGATAGTGTGTTGGAGATCCGTGAGGTGAGATCTGTGGTGCAAGAAGGTGAATTGAGTGAGCAGAGTGAGAAGAAAGTCATTAGCACTCCCCAGGCAGTGTTAGAGGAGTGCTAGTGCACTCACACTTATAAAATTAAAAATTTCCTAAAGGCACGCACCCGGTTCATCCACGATAAAGTGTCGACGCTCCCCCATTAACACTCAAGGAGCACTAGCTCTACCCCATGAACTCTAAGGGAGCGTTGAAATTCAAAGCTAGCGCTAACTTTCATTAGTCACAGGAGCGTCGATCATTTTTTTTTTTTGAAAGCGTGGTGGAAGCGTGAGTTTTTTTGGGAGTAGACCATTCAACCTAGTTATGTAAAGGTTGTGGTATGTATGGAGTGGTGTAAAGGTAATATTCAATATACATATGTATAGTTTAAAAGGGAATGATTTATTAAATGGATGGAGAATTATTTAAAGGTGGATGTATGTATTGAAAAAAGTTTCTTTTAAGGAATTATTCTTTATGGTTTAAACTTTTTGGTTCAACATTGTAACTTATTTGTTATTTAAGGATTCCTTTTAAACTACATAAAATTATTCATCCATATCAATAAGCTTAGTTTATAAGCGGTGATTTTTTGGGTGTTGGATGGTTTTGTGCTAATGACTAAGATGCAGAGTTCGAAGTTTGAAGTTGAAAATTTCAGCGGCAAAAACAACTTTGAGCTCTGGAAGCTCAAGATGCGGGATTTACTGGTGCAAAAAGGGTTGCAAAAAGCTTTGGCAGGCAAGTCAAAGAAACCAACAACCATGATAGAATGGGAATGTGAAGATCTCGATGCAAAATCTCTTAGTACCATTCATTTATGTCTAGCAGATGAGGTTCTGTTTAATATCGTAAGAGAGGATACAAAATCAGGCTTATGGAGCAAGTTGGAAATTCTATACATGACAAAGTCCTTGATGAGCAGAATCTACTTGAAGAGATAGTTGTACACTTTGTGAATGAAAGAAGGTACAAAAGTTGTTGACCATTTAAATACCTTTAATACCCTTATAGTTCAATTGATGAGTATGGAAGTCAAATTAGAAGATGAGGATAAGGCTATTACATTATTGTGTTCGTTGTTTGAGCCTTGGGATAATCTAGTCACCTCTATTATCTTTAGCTCAACGGATGTTTTAGATTATGACTCTGTTGTTGGAGCTTTGTTGGTTGAGGAGATGAGGAGAAAATCTAGTAAAGAAATCTCAACTTCAGAGGTGATGTTGGTCAGAGATCGAACTAAAGAGAAGAATGAGAGAAGTTTTTCTCGATCTAAGTCAAGACACAAAAAGGGTAAAGAAAAATGCTGGTACTATGGAAAAACAGGACATCTCAAGAAAGATTGTTGGAAAAGAAAGGAATCTAAGGAAAACTCTACGAAGGAAGAAAATTTGGTTGTAACAAATTCAGGTATGATTGATCAAGTTTTATCTGTTTCTAGTAATTTACAATATCAAGAATAATGGCAGTTATATTCAGGTGACTCCCACCACATGTTCTCGCATAGAAATTGGTTATTTTCTTACCAATCTGTTGATGAGGGTGTAGTGTTTATGGGAAATGGTATTCCATGTAAAACTGTTGGGGTTGGTAGTATTAGAATCAAGATGTTCGATGGCATTGTTAGGGAATTAACGGATGTTAGATATGTACCTGAGCTTAAATCAAATTTGATTTCATTGGGAGTGTTGGATTCTTATGGATATAAGTATACAGGTCAAGGTAGAGCACTCATAGTGTCAAAAGGTAATTTAGTAGTGATGAAGGCAACAAAGGTTGATAACCTTTATAAGTTGGAAAGGAGTAATGAAGTGGCATATGAAGTGATAGATGTATCTTCTCGTTTATGGAAGAAGCATCATGGTCATAAGAGAAAGAAAGAACTGCAGGTACTGGTAAGAGGTAAATCAGTTCCAGGCTTAAAATCTTTGTTTCTGAATTCCTGCTTGTTTTATATCTCTGCAAGTTATGATGGTGGTATAAAGGGATGTTGTGTGTGGGATACTACTTCTCACAAAGTCATCATTGACAGAGATATAGTATGTATGGAACAACCAAAAGGGTTGATTCAAGATCGCAACGGTAAATTTGTTTGCATGCTAGATAATTCATTGTATGGCCTAATGGTACCCAAGAAAATATACAAGAGGTTTGAATCCTTCATAGTGAGTCAGAATTTTTCAAAGGGTAGGAATGACTATACAGTTTATAGTACATTCATAGTCTTGATGTTATTTGTTGATGATATGCTCAACGCAAGATGAAGCATGGATAAAATCAGTAAGAAAATGACTCAGGTGGACATGACAATTCATATGAGGGATCAAGGAGCAACAAAACAAATTATGGACATGGAAGTCAACAGAGATGGTAATGGTAAGTTGTGGTTGGATTTCAGTATGAACACTATAAAACCATTTTTTTATCCCTCTTGCTTTCCATTATAAGTTTTATTCAAGCATAGGTCCTATCTATAAAGAAGAAAAGGTTATGTCTCATGTAATTTCAGTAGGAGGTATGTTGTATGTGATGAAATGGTTAAGACCAGATGTTTCACATGCTAATGATGTTGTCAGATACGTGACAGATTCAGGTGTTGCAGTGAAATGGGTGCTTCAGCGTTTGAGAAGCACAAATGTCACCTATA
>SNQJ01S0119736.1:74127-85099 GCA_010110895.2 Picea sitchensis
CACATTTGTGTGTGTGTGTGTGTGTGTGTGTGTAATTTGTATAAATATTCACCCAAATGAGGTGATAGCCGTCAAAACTAACCATCCCCATGCACCGGAGAAGGAGGTCAATGTGAGAACACGGTGGTGTTAGAAAGTTGTAAAAGTGTGGGACAATATGATGGTCGAGTGAGGGACTAGGGAAGGGAACCGTGGATCTGGTTGTGGGAAATTATGAGTGCAATTAAACTGGGAGGTGCTTTATTTAGAGGTGGTACATAACACTCATCAAGGAGATTTATTCAGAAGGTGATGAGCCTACAAGGGAATCTTTGATGAAGCTTGGATTTGACAGAAGGTAGGGCTCTGGTATGAGAGGGTAATATCGGTGAGCTAGTTGGGTTGGAGCAATGAGGTGGCACATAACTTTAACATGATAGGTGAGATATAGAGGAGGGAGTTGTGTTTTTTGCGAGTGGGAATTGTCCAGTGAAGAGAATCATGTCTGTTGGCCGGTGGGCATGGATAGTTTCTCGCTAAGGACTCTGGAAAAAAGGGGAGACAAAGCTGTAGGGGGGAGAAGAAGACCAAAGTGTCTTCATCCCATGATTTGGTAGCTAACACGAGGTTATCCCGCGAGGCATAAACCAGTACCGAGAATTGTGCTATGAAGCTTAAAAAGGGAAGTTGAGGAAGTATAGGAGGTGGTTTGGGCCCAGAGACTTGCCACTTTTGACAAGGAGATCTTGGAGGAGGTGCAAGATTGGGTAGATTATCCTTTCTATTCAAGAACAAGAGATACCAATGTAATGACACCAAAATCTCAATATTTGTTTTTTAAAGGTGATACTTTGTTAATATGTACTCTTTAATTATACTTAGAATTTATGTTGTAAAATCTACATTTTTCCTTTCCGCAAACTATTGTTTGACTTTCTTATCTAATGGTCATGGTATTACCATGGCATGTTAAAATCTTGTAGGGGACATTATGCACTACTACTGACTGACAAAATTTCGCAAGTCTCCTTATTTGAAGGTATTACTTCTCTCGAATTCTCCCTTTCCTTTTTCCAATTACACTTATTTTCATACAATCTTATTGTAATACTCCTAGTTGTCTGTGTGAAAGATTATGGACTTTCCAGGTATATCATACCTATATGATTTGGAGAATACATTTATCCTAGGTAATTGATAGCATATGCATTATTTTTCTTTAATCTCCATATATATATATAATCCATAGGTTATTATCTTCTTTACCATGGATATGTATTTAAACTCTTAAAATTGCAATGGTATATTATCTAGAGTTTTATTATACCTTTTACAAATTGTTCCCTAACGATTCGTTGATCCAAAACGTTGTTATAGTATCAATACTCCACTTAGATTATATGTGAAGATCTTTGATACGAATTCAACCTCTCATCAAATCTCGTGGTGATACCTCTACAATACCCTACCAAGCATACTATACTATTCTAGACTGAATATGTTATTTACTCGTTACATTATGGCTATGACTTGAGATCAATGTACTGGCATTTATTATTAACTATGCGTAGACTCAAAGTTTGATGACTAGTTATCTCCGAGATTCGGGTTTGCAAGGCCATGTATTGGCGCCACTTAAATTTTAATGATAGTACTACCCTATCAGTACCTCAAAATTTCAATACGATGTGAATGCTTAGTCTTGTTCGTTGTTCCCTTTTTATGGAAGGTTGGAGGAGCGAGAGCTTCATGCTTTTCTCTCTGGCCATGAAGGTTTTCGAAGGCATTTCATTCCTGTCCCAAGAAATAAAGCTCGTTTCAAACCAAAATGATACCAGTGGTTGTAATGGTAAGATCACTTTCATTCTTAATGTCATCAGTTTTCAAGATTACCACATTTTACAAATCTATCAATTTTTGCTTGATCTGAGGTTAAAATGGATATTCATTAAAACACTTGAATGGTGCATAATTCTTCTGATGTTCAAGATGGAATTGATAGGTGGTATAAGAACTAATGTAAATCCATCTAAAATCTGAATCGATTCTGAACTTTAACTCCAGCTTTATCATGAGTCAAAAGGGATAAAATCTCTTGAGATGTAAAAGTTTTGTGCTCTAAAAAGAGTTTACACCTAAAGAGATTTGATGCCTATAGATGCATAATAAATCTTAAGTTGAGATGATTTGTTATTAATTGATTTATTAATGTGAGAAAGCATACTTTAAATTTATTTTCTAAATTTATATTGAAAAAATGTTACAATTCAAACATTTATAATATTAATGCAAACATTTATAATATTAATTATGTCTAAGGCATGTTTATATGAAAATACTTTGATCAAAACCGATCAACCAACCAAACCTTATCAACCAAACCAAAAATACTTGCCACGTCACCTACATCTGTACCCTCCCTCCTTTGCTCCTTTACTATCATTTGGGATTCCAACTCCGTGCAATCGAATTGAAGCCGACTCCATCTTCAATCAGAAACCTTCGGTGCTTAATTGAACCTCTCTTTCTTTGCTTAATTGACCCTCACCTGCATTATTGTAGTAACCAATGCATCACAACATAAGAGGGATCTAGTCCACCATTCGAGGGATTCATCAACCCTGCAAATAATTTAGTCGTGCATTCCAAATCCTCTTCGTCGTCGTGATTTTGCAAATTCTTAGTGGCATTTTCTATTCGTAAACCCTCGACTTCCCGAGACCCATGGTCAAAATTCAGCTCGTAATATAGAGGATCGTACTGAAACCTTGACAGTCGGGAATTGCAAATTGGTTTTTCGTCGTTATTCATTCTACGGGAAAGTATTTCAATTTGGGTCTGATGCAACAACTCCCAATGTCCTCCATTATCGATTCCAACCAGTCTTTGACACGCTTAACACTATTCTATCCCTTTTGCGACCAGTTGTGAGGATCCTCGTCCATCTGACCCGCCCCAGGATTTGATCGCTTGACCAAATGAAACCACAAGGACTGAAGGAGTGAGCGTTCATTTTCAGACCCATGGTAACAACAAAAGAGAATGCCTGCAATCGTGGGATGACAAGGGCGTATGGGTTTTTAACGTCTATCTCCCATGTGGTAATTGATCTGTAGAACGAGGGAGGCTAGGCTTCAACAACCTTGCAAACAATTCATCCTTCCATTCCAAATCCTCTTTGTCGTCTTGTTTTTGAAAATTCTCAGTGGAATTTTGGTGTCTATCCCTAATGGTATCTTTTAATTGTTCTCCCATACTTACATACTCATTATGGTATGCCCTGTAATTTAATTATTACAGTGAGAAAGGGACTGTTGTCCAACGCCCATAATTTTTATTCAATTAATCTTCAAGAAATAAGAAACGAAGCAAATGATCCATGGAGTGATTGGTTGTTTATGATAAATTAATCCATGATCCATGTACATCAAAACTTGATGGTTGTTTCTAATCAGTTAATCCCTGGACACTAACAATTTTATTTTATTTTCCTCATTTTATATCCATATGTCCCCTCTCATATTTAAAAACTAAAATCTCCATAAAAAAACACAACCTTTATATTATCATTTACTACTAAAATGCGACCCATCCCATTTATAACATTCTTTATTTTGTCTCCACGACCCTGCCCATGGGGATTTCCACTGAACCATATTCATGTTAAATACAATTTAATTGGCCCTCAACCCGTTGTCTCCTTCCTAACCTATGGAATTGAATTTACTAAGAAATAGAAACAATAATGGATATGGAATTTGCTTCACACAAAATGCATTACACCATCAACAATCCACAACTGTAGAGTTGATAAAGACATGCATTTGCATTGAGTAATAACCCATATTTAAGTAATGGAAAACAATGTTTTATGGTTGCTTTTTTAATTTAACATTCAAGTAAGATGAATAAAAATAACTTACAAGTTTTTAATTAATAGTTGAGAATCATTCAAGTAAGATGAAAAAAGATAACTTTAATTTCAATATGAGACATTTTCATTCAGTGGTGTAGGACGTATGCTAACTATATATAGTTATATATTATTGAATAATAATTTTAATAAATTTTGCCATGTTATAAATACTCACTAAATCGAAAATATAGTAAATTATATGAAAGTCATATATTTAATTCATGTAATACACTCGTAATGTCTCGATCTTCGATTTTGTTTAGCGAAATCAGTCTAATCTTCAGGAGCGGCTCGATCTCCGATTTTGTTTAGCGAAATCAGTCTACTCTTCAGTAGCTCTAATTATGATAAAACCATTTTGCCATCGACATATCTCAACGCAATGCAACCATAATATCATATTATCAATCACTACAAAAGAAAATAATAATGGTATTAAAATTGAAAAATATCATCGAAACAACACAATTGATTGCAACAATACATGATTATATATATTTTAAAAAATAATTCTCAAAATTTCAACGACAAAAAAGAAGAATGGCAAGTTCTTTGCATCACTTGGAAGCCGAGTTCAACAAACAAGCATAAACATGTCATATTTGATTTCAGAAACCCTCTCTCAAAATCTTAATTTATTTATATTTTTCTCCAATATCATGCATCCATCCCACTGGTGGGGATTCATCACAGTCTTCCCCCTATTCCTCCTCCGCCACCAGCGCCTCCACCAAATCCTCCGCCAGCTCCTCCACCGCCGCCTGCACCACCGCCGAACCCTCCACCCGCTCCACCACCTCTGCCAAGTCCTCCACCAAGGCCTTCTCCAGCTCCAGCGCCACCACCAACACCTCCGCCAAGTCCTCCTCCAGCACCTTCGCCAATTCCCCCTCCAGCTCCACCACCAGCCCCTCCGCCTATACCTCCTCCAGCTCCAGCACCACCACCGACACCTCCACCCAAACCACCGCCACCGACTATCCCTCCGCCCAAACCTCCTGCAGTGCCACCTCCAACCCCTCCACCCAAACCTCCTCAAGTTCCACCACCAGCACCCAAACCACCTCCACCTCCGGCTGCCCCACCCAAGCCTCCTCCTCCACCACCACCAATTCCTCCTCCTCCGCTTCCGATGAAATTGTCTGGTTTATATGGGCGCTCATGAACCAGTTTGTTTAAATTTCTAGCTGCTGTCACATGACAACAAGCCGTTGCGACTAACAATCCCGCAAGAATGAAGAACACTCTATTCATAATAATGGATTTCATCTTCGAACTATCTTTTTTTTATTCTCGACTCGCGGATGAGAATTGCAAAGATCGCAGCTCGCACAAACAATAAGAAGTTAGATGGTCTGTCCACTAATGCTTCGAAGTGAACGTCCATTTTATAGGATTAATGAACGAATAAATCGATCGATCGAGTGAGGAATCCAACACCTTGGCGAGAGGCCTCGAGTGAGGAATCCAACACCACCACATCAACTCAAGTTGAATACTTGACATTGGCTCTCCAAGAATTGATTCAAATCCAACAACAGTGAACTCCAGCGACCATGCAACTCAACACCCATTTTCAGTTACCCAAGTTCGTCGACCAAATTAATGGAGAGACGATCGATTCCTAGATCCGTAGCCTCTTCAATTACTTCAAGACTTCAGCCCAGAGGAATCGTACAAACCTGGTGGGACACACAATTAGAAATCTCAGAATTGATCATAGATCTAGGTACACTGTCCTTACGGAAAAATGGCCTCATTGAATCGTGGGATGTCAGGCATTGAAGGAATGCTTCTACCCTCCAGGATATCTTCATAATTTGCTCACCAAGTGGTTACAACTCCGTCAACTTTCCAATCAATGAGTTCAAGGATACATCAATGTCTTATGCAAGATGTGCATCCAACTACATGTCAACCAACCAGAGGAGGTATTAATAATTAAGTTCAATTCTGGTTTATTGTTACCTATTTGGAGGGAGGTAGATATTTTTAACAACGCTTCTATGGACAATGATTTATTATGGACCTTGGTCGTATAAAGGAAGGTGGCTCCTCACATCAGCTTCCCAACATATCGCACCTCAAGTGCTACTCTACCAACTTCCCAACCATAGTCTCATTTATCTTGTTCTTCTACATCCAAAAACTCAGTCTGATGTACCTTTCACAAGACCAACTCCCACCATTCTACGGACTGTCACACACTTAAAAATATCCACGACATTAAAACCTTGCTTGTCGAGGTCAATTCAAAAGATTTGACCGAACTCCTAGAGACCATTTCACTCGACAACCCCACCGATGTCGACCCTTCCCTCATTCTTTTGACCAAGCTAGAACCAAGTCACCCTAACGTTCCCTTATTCACTCACAACTGCCAAATTAAAAATGAACTCACCACTCTCATTCTGGACAATGGCAGTCAAAATAATTTGATATTACAATACTTACTCCAACATCTGCAACTCCCCACCACCCTACACCCCGATCCATATCATCTTGGTCCTCACATTACTATTGCTCGGTGTTGTGCCATCACTTTCACCATTGGTCATTTTCATGACACTGTGATCTGCGATGTGTCATTGTTAGATTGTGTTGATCTCCTTCTTGGTCTTCCTTACCAAAAAGATCGAAAAGCAGTGTATTACGCCAAGACTCATCCGTACCACCTTAAACAGGCTCGGTGCACCTATGTAATTACTTCATCATCTATCACTTCACCACCATTGCGAACCGATACCACAACCAATCACCATGTTATTAATACCAACAATGTCTCTATGTGTTTGGTCTAACCAAGTTTCAAGACCAAGTTTGGTATTTATGAGTGGTTGGTCATGCCTTTTGGATTGACTAACGCACCATCCACATTCATGCAACTCATTAATGAAATCTTCTTGCCACATCTCGGTAAGTTTTTCGTTATTTATCTTGATGATATTTTGGTTTTCAACAGGTCATGGGAGGAACACATGCAACATGTGCGCACAATCTTGGATTTACTTCGACAACATCAACTTCAGGTGAAAGAAAAAAAAGTCATATTTTTCACAAAAGTCAGTGCAATATTTAGGATTCATTGTGGACTCTACAGAGGTACGCCTGGATCCCACTCGGGTGCAAGCAATTTCGAAATGGCGAGCGCCAATGTCTGCACATCTTCTTAAAAGCTTTATGGGAGGCATCAATTTTTATCAAAAATTTGTCTCTCATTTCTCCCAGTTGGCTCGTCCATTGCAGCAGTTAACAAATAAGGAAAAAATAATATGGTCTCCTAATGCACAATGCCACTTTGACAAATTGAAGCAAGCATTATGCTCTGCTCCAATTCTTCGCTTGTCAGACTTGGTCCAACCATTCGAAATTGAGTCGGATGCTTCTCAATTTGAGATTGGTGCAATACTTAAACAGGGAGGTCATCCTATAGCTTACCACTCAGATACACTTTCAGCTGCAAATATCAACTACAGTACATATGGCAAATAATTTTACATCTTGGTACAAGCGCTAAAGCAATGGCGCCATTATATTCTTGGTAAAGAGACCGTCCTACACACAAACCATCACCCGCTCATCTTCATCAACTCACAAAGTAAGAGACAGGAACAACGACATCTAAAGTGGGCATCATATATCCAATAATTTCATTTGGTTATTAAATATAACAGGGGAATCACAAATAAGATGTCTGATTTGTTAAGCAGACCACTGACACAAGTTATAAATATCTTAGTAGTTTGATGTGCAACCTATGACAGTTGGGAAGACATGCATGACTTAGATCCCACTTTTAAAGAGATATGGTCATCATTACAACAACCTACAATCATCAATCAGACACCTTTTCTCAATTAAAACATTAGGGAGGGATGGTTGTATCGCCTCAATCAACTTTGTGTTCCACAATCAGAGGATCGTTTGATTCTTATCAAAGAAGCACATTCTTCCTCATGTGGTGGTCACTTCAGGAATGGAAAAACACTTCTACACCTCCGAACTCACTTCTATTGGCGTGTTATTTCCAAACAAGTCGACCGTTTCATCAGATATTATCCTCTCTTGTAACATTTCGCCCTTGCGTGCACTGAGCGAACTTATCCTTGAGGACACTTGTGTGCAAGTGATCCGGGTCATTATACTATTGGTTATTTTGATTATAATTATGAGATATTATGGATTTGATGGTATGTTATTTTGTTGTATTTTCATAGACAAGTGCTATTGATTGGGTTCTCCTAAGTGTGCAGGACTCTGGACATTGAGGATGTCGAGGAATCGATGAAACCCATTGGACTTTGGATCAAGTGAGGGAGTGGACTATTAGGGTTTGAATTTTATTGATGTGACATATGTACATATGATTAGATGTTATGATGATTGATTATTATGCTGACATGATTTATTGATGGATGTAGGTTGATGATAGCTTGTTGACCAGACTCACATTTGAAGTAGAGGGGTCACGCACGACAACCAAAGACATTGAGGGAGAGGTGTGGCAGCAACCCTGCCACATCCTACTAGCACTCTCGTCGTGGTTCGAACTGTAGGTTAACGATTACCTAGTTCGAGAAGACCCACGATGTCATGAGGGAAGACTGTGACAGTCGCTCACGATCATTCTAAGGGGCGCGCAATAAGATAGGGTCCTTATTCCTTAGAGGCCCTTAGTCTCCCACAAGATCACCCGACAGAGTATTGGCATTGGGGATTTGACGTCTACCAAATTCAGTCAAGAGGCGAGTGGCACCCTCGGAGCATGTAGTGCGTCTTGAAGGGCACGTCGCGCAAAGAAAATGGAAAGAGGCGAGTGGCACCCTGGGAGAACGTAGTGCGTCTTGAAGGGCACATCGTGCAAAGAAAATATAAAGAGGCGAGTGGAACCCTTGGAGTACGTAGTGCATCCTGAAGGGCACGTCGCGATTTTAACTGATAAGTTAATAAACCTAGTGCCTAGAAGACTATGCCTCCTTAGGACCTGGTTGGCCTTAAAATAGATGATGGTATGAGTAAACTTTAATAACTAAAAACTCCCTTAAAAAAATTTGCCCAGCCTAGTGAAATTAAAACCTAGGTCTAGGTAGAACATGTGGATAAAAAAAAACTAAATAAACATGTAACAAGAAGGGGGGTAAGAAATTCAAACTCAACTATTAAAGTAAAAATTATAATGGAGTATTAAATTTATTAAAAAGGTAAACGGTTATTTTTATCTACACTTGCTAAATTGATTTTTAGTTAAAAAGGAAAAAGGGAAACTTAAATAAAAATGGATACTTAAAGAAAAAGTTGAATGTTTAACTTAGTAAGGAATTTAGCCTTTGGAACTTTCTATTTATGAACTCAACTAGGAATTAAGTAAGGCGCAAGTCATTTAAGAATTGTAAGGGAATAATGAGACACCGAGGAGCATTTTTAGGAAATCTTTTAGGTGGGTGAGGGAAATAGACAAATTTAATTAATTAATAAAATTGATTTTCTGGTGCAACTAGGGGATCATGTGACATGCGTATGGGGGAGGTTTTTTAAAATTAATTAAATGAAAAAGGAATCTAATCAGGGTTTTGGGAAACTAATGACTAATAAAACTCTATAAAAAGGTTGGCAGAGGAGGAGTGTGGATCACATCTATCTTGCGTAACGTCACACTGCTTAATTTTATCTTGACTCAGTTTATTTTGTGGGAGTTGGGATACCCAGCTCAGGTAACGAGTGGTAGCTCGACCTTGTGAGGTGAGATGGGTGCTAACATTCTATGGTATTGTGTGTGTGGCCCCTTTGCGGCTCGGGGGGCTCAGGTGGAAGAAGAGTACCCCTAGTGTTGGTTGGGAGGTACCGGTGAGATCACATCGGTTGGCAAGCGGGAGTTGGACAGAGCATGCACGGGACAACGACTTTGGAGCATTCACATTTGGCTAGGATACACACGTGTATATTTTTATTGAATGGTAGTTAAATGATGTTCCTATGCCTTCAGTTAAGGTACTTCTATTGTGTTAAATTTTATGTTTTGTTCAGCGTAACACTATCCATAGATTTCATTTTATCTTTCAGCGAATTTGTCTTGATGAGCCCAACGTTTTATGATCTGAGAATTCAAAGTCATCCCAACCTTATGCTCGATGTATTTTTGATTTGATTTCCCATGGTGAACCCAAACTCTGAATGTAATGACTTCTTTGCATTTTGTTTTTATTGATTTAATACCAAAAAAAATTGTGTTTTTATCTTCTATTATTTTATCCTTTACATTATTAGTCCATGTCTGAGCAGTCGTCCAAGAGCCGAATTGACTGTCTTTAAATCCGGTGTTAAATATTTATATTCAAATGCCCTACTTTCCTGTGCATGGATAATAAGTGAATGATAAATTCTCTGCCCAACAAATTACTTATTGTGTAGAGCGAAAATACTTCCCTTCTTTGCTTTGCAATTAATGTTGTGATTTACACTCTGCATTTCGTTTTTAATTTTCCCACCAAATCCATTGCTATTATAGTGAAAATTATTCTTCTTTACTCTGTGATGAATGCATTCTTACACTCTGACTTTTTGTTTATTTATTTACCCAAGCGAATAGCTTCCTTCCTCCTCTAGTTAATGCAAAAGTTTCTGAGTTTTTCAGAGGCCTTTTTCTCTGCATGTAGACTCAGGGCATTGTCCCCTCTCTCTGTTCCTAGCCAACCATTTACTTAAGCTCCGCGTTTGCCTAAACAAAACAATGAAATTTCTGTCATTCCTTTCCATGCAAATGCTTTATTCTTATGCGGTCCATGGATTAACCCCTGCGTTGGAAAAACCCTTTACACAGTGGCAATGGTGGATTCTCGGGTGGAACTAAAATTTCAGACTTGGGATTCCAATCACTACCCAATCGCAGATTTTGAGTGAACGCAGGAGAAATTTCTTATGGCAGACATCATCAGGGATGAATATAATCAAGAAATATATGCTTGGTATGATTTTGAGCACGATTGTGATGATTGGTATATGGATAGTTGTCATTTCTGGGATGACAACCACTTTCATATTTTATTTGATGACTCTACTCCACCTTCTGTAGAGAACATC
>SNQJ01S0119737.1:14081-31426 GCA_010110895.2 Picea sitchensis
AAAGGCTACATAGCTTTTGGCACTACCCATAAATCACAATTGGATACTAAATATATGGGATCCTCTACACTAAAGAGTATTAAGAAAGATAAAAATTACTTCATCCTCTTTCCATTTGACTGAAGGCTATAAAATTTGGCAGTTGTTTAAATGAAGAACAAATGTATACCGATGTTTTTCCATAGACTAGCTTCTAAAGTTCTAACATATGTGACTGTTAACTTATATCTTAACTACGAGAAAGCATAAACAATTGGATGTCATTTACAAGTAGATAAAGAAGATCATTATAAGACTAGAAACACCTACCAAAACCTGCGATGGTTCCCTTCACCAATATATGTTCCCAACCAAACACAATGATGATCAAATCCAAGAACACATTTGCCACAATCATAACAATGTTTTCGTCTCGGAGGCTGCACAATTGACAACAATAAAACATCAAAAAGACTTATGAATAAAATGTAATTGGAGCGAAATTGATAGCAAGAGCTATCATAGTGTACACATGGATATCATAGTGTACACATCAAAACAATAAAAGGATTTTGAATAAAATGTAATCAATTTGTGTATGCAATGGAATTGAAAATCTCTAGCAACCATCTTCATTTAATAACAATAAATATGAACGTGGTACATAACAATGTCAATAAACTTAGATCAATAACAAAGATATAAATATGTCGCCAATCACTAAATCCTCAGTTCAATGAGCACCAAAGTTTAATTATGTAACATGTCTAAAAATATTTGAATGTCATAACATACAATGGAAAGAATAAACTTGAGGTTTAAGCATGTCAAGATAAACTCCATCTCATAGCATTGACATGATATGAAAATGTGGACCTTGCCTATAATAAAAACACATTTTTGCAAAATTCCATAGATTGCAGTTGTTCTGCATTGATAGAAAACCTTTGGTAATATCTCAGTCAAAGTTTAAAAAATAACATTAAAGTCACATCAACTTTGGTTGCACATAAAAAAATTCTCAAAGTTGTATAAACAAAAGTACAGAACACCAGAGCATAAGAAAGTTCATTAAATAGCGATTGTTGTTTTTATAGTTAGACTCGTAACCTCCTCTGAAAATCCATCGAAAAGACAAAAATTAAATATTTAAAGAACCAACAGAGAAACCCCAAATTGAGAGTTTCATAATTTTCTCTCATCTTACCTATGAAAAATGGGTTTTGAGGTGCTCTTTCAATCCACTTTTAGAAGTCAGTGTCAGCGAATCCCGCATCTATGAGAGCATATATCCAATTGTTGATAAAGAATGAAATGAGATTTAAGCTCTGCGGAGGATTTGTCTTTCAACTTCACAAGTGTCAGAGAATCCTACTTCTACTAGAGCATATATCAAACTATTGATAAAAAATGAAATGAGATTTAAGCTCTACGGAGGATTTGTCTTTCAACTTCGCATTTAGATACCCAAAACATGAAATTAGAGCGAATGATTGTTGGAAACCCTATTTATAGCAAACGGGGAGGGCGAAAATGCTTCCAGAAATCTTCATAACTAAAAATCGGGGTGAGGAAGGTTCTGACCGAACTTTTAAGCTAAAAAATRGGGCGAGGAAGGTTTTGGCCCAAATTTTAAGCTAAGAATCRGAGTAAATGGAAGGTTTTGGCTCGAATTTTAGCAGATGAAAATTAATTTTTTTTTCCTCTTTGTGGTAAATAAACCATACACTAACCCTATAAACATTTTTTTTAAATAAATGGAGGGTGAATGATAATAAATATCTCCATCCYTCTCCATCACAAAAAAAATCGCCACATCAAAATTCGAAACCCCTTCATTTTTCCCATGAGCAAAATTTCGCCCCTAAAATCACTTATGTCAAAGAGATCCCTCTCTAGGTTAGAAAGGCTAGTTTCTGAAAATTAAAGTTGGTCTGTAGGTTACCTTTGTCCTTTTTTTCTCTGCCAAACAAATCTACAGAGTGCTAATGGTCGCGTTGCCTAGGGTCGTGGATATTTCTTCGTAGGGGTTTTACCACATCAAAACATCAGTGTGTTGATCTTTGATCTGGTTGTGTGAGTGGTTACTAAAGGTGTTCGTCATCTATTGGAATACATGTGTTGTCGAACATGGTATCAGAGCCTGTTTGAAGATCCGCTCCTGTTGTAGATCGAGATCACAAATCTGAGTTGCCTCATCTCCATTTTTTATCATTTTCGTACATTTATGGGCTAAGAGGACTATTGCATTATGTTTGGAGCACTTGTTTCAGTCAAGAACACTTTTTGTTTCACTCGAAAAGGTTTCCATTTTCCCAAGATACGACCATTTCAGTCAAATCTGGAGGTATAAAGCCTGAATAAGCATTTTTAAAATTTTTGCAGAGTATTGTTTTGGTTTTATTTCGGTTTTATATTATTTGTTTCTGGGTTGCTACTCTTTTAGATCTGTGTATTATGTTTTCCCCACGCCCTTTGCGATCTTGGAAAATCAAAAACAAATAGGAAAAGGTGCATCTTTTGGGTAAGTTAACTAAGATCTAAACCTTGTTGTCATCGAGAAGCGAAATTTTTTTCTTGTGTGAAAAGAGTTTTTTTTAGCACGCTCTCCAAGACCATCAACAACACAACCCCAATCCTCTTTCTAAACAATACAATATGTTTTGTTAGACCATTTGGTTAAAAATTGCCTAATTAGGTAAGAAGTCTTGAGTTCAAGTCTCTCTTTTTGTTAGTTTTTTTGAAAAAGTTCATGCTCAAATGTAAAGTGTATTTCACTTCAAGTATAAAAGTGAATCATTATAAGTAGCTTTAATAGTTTATTTTAGAGTTATTTATTTTGCATGCAACTTTTTTTTAATAAAGTAACTTCATTGTAAAAGTGATCCCCACTTCTCTTTATAAAAGTGGGTCACTTCAAAAAGCAACTTACACCACCAAGTGGTCATTTGGTTATCGTTTATGTCTTTTCTAAAAAGAGCATAACTTTCACATCCGAAGTCCGTTTTTAGTGTTGTTTTTTTTAAAACACAAAAAATTTCGAGATCTTTCCATCCAGATCATCAGTTTCATTTTTAAAATCCATATTATCTACATATTTAATATTTCTTCTTTCAATGATATTTTTATTACTAGCACCAACTACTTCCAATGGAAATCTCATATGGAGGATTTATTAAGAAGTAAAGAGTTGTACCGGATTACCTTGGGAAAGGAAAAAGGATCCACTGATGTTGATAAGAAAGTCAAATGGGCTAATAGGAGTGACTAAGCACGTGGACTAATCAGAATGTCCATATCTCTTGATTTAAGGTTCCACCTTAAAGAAATTGATGACCCCGATGAAGCTTGGGAAAATATTGAATCTGTGTTTGGTAAACTCATTATTATTCAAGCACAACGGGTAGAAAATCAAGTATTGACTTTAAGTCCAAGTTTTTTTTCTTGCATTGGAGACTATCTATCTAAATATAAAACACTTAGAATTTTATGTGAAGAATGTGAGATAAAGATGGAGGAAGAGCGTTGCATCTATCTTATTCTTTCTAAGCTAGGTAGTGCATATTTTCTATTTGTATCTACCTTTTTATGCCATGAGAGAGGCTCTAGGGAAAGCTTACCAAAAACCCACTTGAGTCCTTTTGTGTTGCTTTGATTAGAGAGGAAGATAAGCTTGTACAACTTGGAGTGTTCAGTACTATAGGTACCTCCAACAAAGCCTTAGTCACCCAGCAGAAAGATAAACCCAAGAATCCCAATAAGCAACATCCTCGCTACAATAACAAGCAACATAAGGGTCCCAAACCCACTAAGACAGATTTAGCTCCTCATGGTGACAAAGGAGCAAAATATAAAAATAAGAAGACTGACAGACATTGCAACTTTTGTGATAAAGATGGTCATGATGAGTCCAAATGTTTGAAGAAGATGGTAGTGTTAGAAGCAACAATGAAGAAGCACAGCATCAATATTGATTCTACTTCTTCTTCCTCTTCTCATAGACATGCACATTCTACTTCTGGTTTCTCCTTCAATACAACTTCTACCTCTTCTTCTTATGAGTGGTTTATTGATTCTGAAGCATCTTATCATATTGCTAAGGATAAAGACATATTTTTTTTCTCTAAATGAATGTAACACCAAGAAAATATTGGTTGGTGATGATAAATCTCTTAGTGTTGTGGGATCTGAAACAATTCGAGTAGATAATGGTCATTTCAATGATGTATTATGTGTTCCAAGTCTTTCTTGCAACCTTCTATCAGTATATCAAATCACTCATTCAGGTGAAGGTAAAACCGTAGAGTTTTCACCTCACCAAGTTGTAATCAAGGATTTGAAAGATCCTAAGCATGTTCTTGCAACTGGAATTGTTGATGATAATACCAGGTTGTACAAGTTTGACAACTTTGAGTCATCATCTTTTTCATCAATTTTTGTTTCTCACAGTGATGACTTGAGCAAACTTTGGCATGAGCGGTTTGGTCATCTAAACTATCGCTCATTGCATCAACTATGTAATCAATAGATGGTGACTGGTCATCCTCCTATTTCATGTAGAGATGGTGTTTATGTCGGTTGTGTTCTCAGATAACATCATCGGGACAGTTTTGACAAACGTGCCTCTTAGCACACCTCGATCCCTTTGTAACTTGTTCATATTGATTTGTGTGGTCCACTTTCTACACCTTCTTTTTCTAGGTGCAAGTATTTCTTAACTTTCATTGATGACTTTTCCAGACATACTTGGGTTTACTTCTTAAAACTTAAGAGTGGAGTTTTTGACAATTTTTTGGCCTACAAGGCCCTTATAGAAAAGCAATCTGGACATCAAATTCAAAGGTTAAGAATAGATAATGGAGGTGAATATGTGAACAATAATTTTACAAATTATTGCACTACACAAGGTATCCAAATGCAATACATTATTCCATATACACCACAACAAAATGGTGTTGCTGAGAAACAGAACTGCACACTAAAAGAAATGGCTAACTGTATCATCAAATATAAGGGATTAAATCTAAAGTATTGGGCGGAAGAAATCAACTGTGCAAATTACATAGTAAATCGCACTCCCACAAAGGCTCTTACAAACATAACATCGAAAGAAGCTTGGACTAAAATTAAACCAAATGTAAGTCACTTACGTGTATTTGGCAGTATATCATGGGCTCACATTCCTGATGAGAAAAGGAAAGCATTGCAGCCTAAAAGTGAGAAGTGTATATTTGTTGGTTATTCTGAAGATATCAAAGGTTATAGACTTCTTCAACCACATTCTAATGAAATTATTATTAGAAGAGATGTTAAATTTGATGAAAATATCTTGGCCTGCGAGCCTAATTCGATGATTGTGCCTTCTTCGACATGTGAGCCATCTTTGGTGTTTGTGCCTTCTTCTATTCCTATTATGGTTTCTTCTTCATATGATGACAACGAGGATGAAAATCCACCTATGCCTGCTCACCTTCCTCTATATGAGTCCTTTGAACCTGAACCAACACCAACTCCACTGCTTCCTAGATGGGTATGTTGAACACAAGAAGCAGTTGGTGATCTTGTTAGTGATCCTTCATATCAACTTTAGACACGTTCATAATTCCATCGTGCCTCTTCTCTTTTGGCTCAAGTTTCAAAGACTCATGATCTAGAGACATTTGCAAAAGCTTTAGGTCATCCAGATTGGGATACAACAATGAATGAAGAGTATCGTTCTTTAATAGAAAATGATATTTGGGATCTTGTACCTCTTCCAAAAGGAAGAAAACTTGTCATATGTAAATGGGTCTATAGAACTAAGTATGCATCAGATGGAAGTGTTGATATACACAAGGCTCGATTAGTTGCCAAAGGATTTTCCCAAGTTGAAGAAATGACTATAATGAAACCTTTGCCCCTGTAGCCAAATGAATTCCATCCACCTTGTTCTTTCCCTTGTTGCCTCACATAAATGGGAGGTCCATCATATGGATGTTAAATCTGCCTTCTTGCACAAAGATTTGTAAGAAGAAATTTACATGGAACAACCTCCTGGCTATGTTCAGAATGACTCTAGCCTTGTTTGTTGCCTTAAGAAATATCTTTATGGTCTTAACCAAGCCCCTCAAGCTTTGTATGCCAAAATGGACAATTTATTATTGACACTAGATTCTCTAGATGCCATTCTAATCCTAATGTCTATACTAAGAAAGTAGGAAGCCATCTCATAATCCTTGTCCTATATGTTGATGACCTTATCCTTATTGGTAGTGACTCAAAACTTTTAAACCATGTGAAAACCATCCTTGAGAAGAAATTTGAAATGACAGACTTAGGTTATTTGCATTATTTTCTTGGCCTCTAAGTTTTGTAAACCAGTGAAGGAATTTTTCTTCCCCGGTCTAAGTATGCTTCTGACCTTCTTCGTCGATTTCACATGGACAATTATAAACCAACTCCTTCTCCCTTCCAGTATGGAGTCAAGCTTGTTGCCACCTGTACTTCTCCCAAAGTCGATGCCACCCTGTACTGTCAATTAGTTGGTAGCCTCTTATACTTGACTCATACCCGTCCCAATCTTTCCTTTGTTGTTAGTCCTGTTGCCCGGTATATACAAACACCACATGAAAGAAATTGGAAAGTAGCTAAAAGGATCCTTCGTTATGTCTATGGTACAGTTCAGTTTGGGATACAATACAGTTCAGAGGGGACTCCTTTATTGGTTGGTTTCACTTATTAAGATTAGGTCGGTGACCCTGATGATCAAAAGTCTACTGCAAGTTATGTTTTTAGCCTTGGTTCAAAGCCTATCACTTGGGATTGTAAGAAACAACAAGCTTCTCTATACAGTCTTCTATGCTCCCCCCCAAACACGTGAATAGTAGCATATGTGAGGTCCATCTGGAATGTTCCCCCAAGTCTTTTTATCCAAGATCTTGACAAGAGCATGCCAAACTTGGGGGGAACATCGACTACTACAATATCCATGACCAAACTTTTCATGGGAAACTAAAACAAGGTCACAACTAGATCTTTGATGACCCCAAGACACTACACTTTCCTAGAATCAAAAGAATACAAATCATGGTAAGTCTTTGTGATTTCTAGTCCAAGTTCATCCATGACAGTTTTGGGCATGAGATTATGAGATGCCCCTGAGTCCATCAAACAATTATGCAGCACCTTGTCATGTATGTTCAGAGATGTATAGAATGGAGGGGATGAATTATCTTTATCTTCTATCAAAGGACCTAAGATGACTATTGGATTTTTGTCTTGAAGGTTTACAGAGTCTGTGGAATGACATGATGGTTCAGACTGCAATAGTTTAGAGAGGGACCTTATAAAATCTTCGTGCTTGATCAGCTCTGAAAGGGGTACAGGGATCCTAATCTTTTGAATTTCATGTTCAAAGTTAAAATAGGAGGGGGACTTCAGAATTTCTCTCACTTATGGGTCACGACCTTTAGTTATTGGTGAGGGGTTCTGTGCTTTCTTTTCCTTGTTGTTGTTTATTGCGTCTTTAGCACGCTTCTCTGCTCTGGAAGGTTGATCAAGGATGTCTGACTTCCCTTCTTTCTTCTTAGACCCGAGGTTATATTTATTGGAACTACTATTGGTCTTCTCCCCTTTACTCAGCTCATTTATTTGGATTTCCATGAGACTCCTCATATGCAAATTGGGTTAAATGGGGAAATGGGGAGGTGTCTCCAAGACAATGGATTTTAGGATCAAGCTCTTCTTACTCTCCTTCCTCGTCAACAACGAGGTTATTTTGGAGAGGGGTTTGGATTTTCTAATCATCCCTATCTTTGTTTCGAGGCTCTCTTGGAAGTATCTGAGGGGTATTATTTGGTATTCTGAAGTTACCTCTGCTTTCAAAATTTTGGGCACTCTTATGACCATGCTTCCCTTCGAATTTCATCTTCTCCATTTCTGTCGAAAGAGATTTTACTAGCTTGGTCAATTCATCTACATGAGGATGGGACGCAGAGGAACCGGAGGTGGAAGCTTCAAATCTCCCCCTTCCTTTGTCTCTATCAGCTTTATTCCTAAGTCTGCCAACTCCCAACATGTTGGACTCTACTTCCAGAGCTACATCTTGCATATGAGCCAAGGAAGTAGCTCTTCTCTCTCTTAACAGGAGGCAAAAATCAGGGTCGAAAGCACTAGCAATAGTAATTTTGGCAGAGGCTTATGTAGGCTTTATCTCAGTAGGGATCTTGTTATACATTTTTTTGAATATTTTGGAGAAATCAGAGACAGACTCTCCCTCTTTTCTCTATAGGGACCCGAACTCTGTGATATAATACATAAAGTCTTTTTTATCCCCCCATTGTCTCAAGAAAACATCATCTAGATCCTCAATCCCAGCAATGGATCCAAGGTTCAACCCCCTAAACCATTTCCTAGCCTCACCATCAAGGCTCTAGACAAAGACTCTCATCCACACATCCTTGTTTTCAATATTTAGATTGTTTGCATAACTGTAGAAGGCATCCAGGTGTTCTTCAGCAGTTATGTCTTCTTCTCCTGTGAATTTGGGCATGTATTTTAGGTAATCTCCAGCAGGGAGAGCATTCATGGGCTAAGGTAAGATTAGACAAGCATATCTTGCAGCCACTATGGCATCCATTCTATTCCTAGGGGGACTAGAACCTGCCATAGGGATGATAGCTAGAAGAAAACCAAGAGGAGATGTAGCTTGAACAGGGGAGGTTGGAACTGAGCCCCCAGGAAGAAAGGGAAACAATAGGGGATTCGAGGAAAAATCTATAGGGACTGAGGGAAGAAAGCTTTCCCTCTTTGTAAAAGCATCAAATTTAACAGGAGGAGGAGTAGTGAAGCTCGGAGTGGAAAAATCTTCAGGGGTTCTGGGTTTAGACCAGGGTACAACTCCTAGGGGAATAGGAGTGTCAAAGCCTTCCACACAAAAACTGGGAGAGGGGAAACCAATAGTAAAACTCCCAAAAATTAAACTTCTAGAAGCTCCAACAGATGGTGTAATAGGAAAATGAGAAACAAGTACTAGAGTTGTCAAAGGAGGATTATGAAAATTACCAGAATCACCAGGTATAGCAGTTGAAGTTCCTTCCTGGAGGATCTTTCATCTTTTGATAATTTTCTCAGGGTAAGCTTCAGGTGTTGCTAGAGGCGGCTGTGGAGTAGACCTTGTGTGTCTGCCTCTGGAAGCCACATCTTAAACAATGGAGTCACCAAGTGTAGGTTGCAATCTTCAATGGTTCTGATATCTGATGCACCTTCAGAATCATAAGCTCGTTGTCTTTCTATCCTGGGGAAAATCTTCAATTTGTCCCCGGTAACGACGCCATAAATGTTAGCACTAGAAGTCACCTCGAGATTGTGTTGGAGGTAAGCCCAGTACCCGTCAGTTTTAATGTCACAATGAATAATTTTGAAGTGGGGTCGAATGGGCGTAGACTCAAGATGATATTGTTTTAACTCAGAAAACTGGACCAACATGCATAAGCAGGTGAGGTATTGATTTAACTTTAGTCGGTAAGTTGTAACAAGGGTGAGTAGGAGGAAGAACTTGAGGAAAAAAGGTAAAGGTTTGTTATGGACATCAGGTCTTCTAGCAACTTAAGGGGGAAAAGCTTCGAATACAAGATCCTCTTGGATTCAAATCTTCAGGAAACTGGAGAACGTTAATAACAACACTGCAATCCAACATACATTACAACACAATCAAAACAATCCATGTGAATCCTTCAATCATGGACACTTCAGTATCAAAGGCAAATAAGACGAAAAAGAAGTTGACTGTCATTAAACAAGAAGTCTCAGATTACAACACATAACCAGAGAACCAAAAGTTTCATTAAAACTTTACAATATGGGAGCTTAGCTTAACCGTCGACCATAACAAAATGGAAAAAATTCCTACATATACTCAGAACTGGCTTTGATTGCCCGAGGGGTGATCATGTCATGCATTCAAGGCTTTGTGTTAGTGAGCTTCTCTATCAGGCTGTGCATGCAAATGTTAGTTGGATTGCCCATGCAGTCTTCTGTCAAACGCGATCTCTGGTCAAACTCCACTGACATCCTGCTTTCACGATTCAGCCTTCTATTTATGGAAGGAGATGATGTCTCAACCACCTTCCTTGTTTTCATTAACTGTCTTCAGCGGGATCAGGACGACTCAAGTCAACTCGACACCTGGAAAACACCCTGGCTGCACTCTGAAACTCTGCCACTGGGATCCCCATTGGATGTTGACCGGGAAGATGGCAAGCGGTCGCCGAGGCTAACGAGGAGGAGTTGGCGAGGTGATTGGTGCAGGCACAACAAACTACAACAAATGCTCGGCGGCCAAGTGGAAGGACGCGATGGTGGAGAGATGACTGGGATGGAGTTGATGTGGCACAAGAAGGTGACATGACGATAGAAGAGAGGTTGCGGTGGTGGGTGCAGTGGGGACAACAATATAGGTGGAGGTGACATGGGAGACAGATGTCGAGAGGCAAGAGGTGGGAGCGAAAAGGAAGATGTGAGAGGCAGAGGGAAAGGTTGAGTGGAAGACAGGTGTTGGCAGGAGAGCAAGGAAGTAAGTGGTCTACTCGAGGGGGGTAGGTGGTAAGAGGTTTAGCGCGGAGAGGGGGGGTCTAAGTTAACAAGGAGGTGCCACGTTAGTGGAGGGGCGGTGCTCAGAAACCACCAACTCAGACCCCCCCCTCGTCAAAGGCAGAAGGTCGGGGGGGGTCCTATATGGACTATACGTCGTAGATCTGAGCACGCAGATCTCGGCCACCCAGATCTACGTGCCCCTTATCACAACGTGCCCGAGTGCTAAACTTAGGATAAAAAGGGAAAAGTGGGTTTTTTGTCCCCTCTTTCGTGCATATTTGACCAAGGTGACATTTCCTAAGGGAAAAACACCCCTTTAGCCATGATGTGTGGTAACACAATTTATGAATTAGCCAAGACAGACACACTAGATAGCAGTGAAGCATGTGTTAAGATATCTACGACGCACAATTGGTTATGGCCTGAGATATTCCTTCGGTGCAGACATGAGATTGCAAGGATATTTCAATGCAGACTAGGCAGGGAGCACAGTGGACCAGAAGAGTACATTTGGTTGTTGTCTTACTTTGGGATCTACCATGGTTTCCTTGTGCAACAAGAAACAAAAGCTCATTCGCTTTGAGTACCACAAAATCAGAGTACATAGCGTTATGTGTGGAAATCTGCAAAGCAATGAGGCTTCGCAAGCTCCTTGCAAACTTATTTGGACATGAGATGGATTCCATCATTATCCATTGCGATAACCAGAGCTGTGTAAAGCTCTCTAAGAATCCTGTGTTTAACGATAAATCGAAACACATTAAGATATGGTGCAGAGGAAATAAGTACATGTGTAGTACCTTTCTACAAACGAGCAGGTTGAAATGTCTTCACTAAATCGCTTGCCAGGGCAAAGTTTGAGTACTTCTGTGAGAGACTTGGCCTAGTGGAGAATTCCTCCCTAACTGAGAGGGAGTGTTGATGATTGCAGTGTCATGTGAAATTCTCCAGGTCATTCTCCTTTGGACTGAGTTGAGTCGATCTGTGAGAGGGCCCATGTGATGGGTGTGTCATTCTCCTCTGGATTGAATTGAGATTATGTGTGCCCATGTGATGGGTGTGTCATTCTCCTCTGGATTGAATTGAGATGATGTGTGCCCATATGATGGGTGTGCGTCAAACTCTGGACTGAGTTGTTATGACGTGTGGTCTCTTGTCTACTCCTCTAGACTGAGTTGAGATGATTTGAGATGGTCTCATGCCTTGTACTCCTCTGGACTGAGTTGATTCGGCTTGAGATGGTCTCATGCCTTGTACTCCTATGGACTTAGTTGAGTCGGCTTGAGATGGTGCTCCTATGGACTCGGTTGAGTGATCTGTTGACTATGACGTCCATGTGGTTGAGCACATGTGGACGTGTCCCTAGTGGCTGAGCGCTAGTGGATGTATGGGATCCTTGCTATATTGTCTAAAGAGTAAGATTTATCTGTAACCCTAATTTGTGATGTAAAGGGTACAAGTCAGCCCCACCATGTGTAAGATAATTAATATTTTGTAATTATTAATTATATTATTAAGTTGTATAGGTCATCGCTATTGTGCCAATAGACACATCATTTGATGTGATAGGTTTTTCATAAATAAAGAGTGAATCCCCATTGTGGATCACACACACTTGTCGTCTCATGATTTCAAAAGTTGAGGTCTGAAATTATGAGGAATGCGTCTCACACTTTTCTAAGAGCTAGTTTTCTCAGTCATAGCAACACCTTATTGTGTGCTAGGTTAGGTGGTGGAATGGTGGATCTTCTCTTGGCAGCATAGCAAAGGATTGTTGGGTTTTTCCCTTGATTGAGAAGGGTTTTCCCAGGGTACTTATTGTGTTCTTGTGGATGGTTATTCTTCTTGTGATCTTGGTTTACTGTAGTTATTATTATGTTGCTACAGTGGTTATGGTTGTAGCTTATGCTAAACAGAAATAAAATTAAAATGCATGAGCTAACCATCAAAATTCAACATAAAAGAGGAAGAGGATTTGGGGCTCAAGGAGGGATCAAGGACGTTTCCATATGCTTTGCGTTCAATATTAGGAGTAGAAAAAGAAATCTTAGATAAAAAATGGTGGTGTTTGAGCAGTTTAGGCTTATCTGAGAAACAAATTTTGGATGTATTAAAGAGCCGACCAAGGGTTTTGAGGCTTTCAGAGGAAAAATTGAAACATAATTTGGATTTTCTGGTCAATTTTGTTGGACTTCCTTTGGATGATCTTGTTAAGTATGGAGCTATGTTTATGTAAAATGATCTGGATTTATAAATGGAATGAACTGAAATACATATATATAACAAAGAAATACATAGAGTTATTACAAGAAACACATAGATACACAGGGATACATTGAAACTTGATTTCTATTAATAAATGGAATATGTCGAAATTGTAAAAAAATAGAATGAAACAAACTTGATTGAATGGTGGCAAATTATCAATGAGAAGAGATGTGACGACTAGGCTCATTCGCAAGAAGATGTTTACAATGAGGCTCCAAAGACCTTTTTAACTTAAATCATTTTTTAACATAAAGCATAAATGATAAAACCCTAAACATCCAAAACCCTAACCTCGCGAGATGAAATGCCAAAAGGTTTGTGTAACTTTTGCATACAATCTCCATTTGGGGCGCTCGATACCTCTTCGGAAAGGTGAAGTTTTTTAATGACAAAATCAGAAATATCTCATTCACACATTTTTTCAAACACTTGACTAACATGAGATTTTATTCTTTAATAAATGCCTTTAAAACATAAAGCAATTGAATGATAAAATACTTAAGTTAACTAAATCACTTATCCATACTCTCATAATGCAACAAGTAGACAAGTGATTTTGGTCCAATGACCAGGGAAAAAACCCAACTGTGGGGAAAAACCCTAGAGAGATTATTTCTATTATTCAAGAGCAAATCTGAAATTTATTTTACAACCTAGAAATTTAATGATTCCAACTCAACAAAATCAGAAATGAAAATCACTTATCTCAACCATGAAACAAGCTTCTAAACTGCCCACACGTGCCACAATTTGCAGCCCAATTTCTACTTGGGAAATCATGTCATTGTTCATATGTCAAACAACAACAATAAATACACGGTAATCTACATCGAGAATTGTGCCAGTATGTACAGTATGAAATGCACAGATTTCTGCCTTGAAAATTGTGCCTCCCTCTTGTTGTACAAATTATGCTTTCTTTGTACGGACTGTTCTTTCTCCTGCTATATAGACTGTATGGTGTCATTATCTTGGGAATTGTGAACTCTAATTTACTTTGGAAACTTTCCTCTAGAAATTTGATCTCTCTCTCCTTTTCTCTCATGTGCTTTTCTTATTTCCCAAACATGTATATGTACTCTCTCTTTTCCCAAGAAACCCTAACTTACATAACCAACTCAATCTAATGGGTATCATAAGTATAATCTGAGGGCTCACATTTAATGCTCCTCATTAATTACAAAGTAAGTAATAAATGCACATTAAATACTTTTGGGTCCCACAACTTAAAATCACTTTAAGTTATAAAGTACATTCACTTTATAAAAGAACTTTATTTAAAAAGTCACTTTACAATTAAAACATGTCTAGGAAACAAGACTTTATGTCCCCCCCGTGACAAAACACAAAAACATGAATGAGGACATCCCTCGTTAAATTTCAACAAAAGGTCTATCCGAGGAGTCCACATTCCTACCAGGCCCAGACCAAAGTCTATACGAAATGCCTAGGCCCTGCAATGTAAAAAAAAAAACGTCGTTTAAGACCTCAAAACAGCCCCAAAAGTTTGGGACACGAAAAACTGTAAAAACTACCAAAATGGAAAATCGTTCTTTGAGCCCATGGAATAGGTGGGTGGCCACCGATATCCACCTAGATCATATGGCTTGGAGAGGAGGATTATTCCTTGATATAGAATAAGAGAGTCAATAAAATTTATGCAAGTGTTGAAAAGAGAGATGGGTTTCCCACGGGTAAGAGAGATGAGTTTCCCACAGGTTTGTATCGTGTCAGAAAGACATTTCTTGGAAAAATATGTTAATTCCAATGCCAAGTACTCAATTCTGCAGTATATTGACTAGGGTGAGGATGCTGGAAAGTTGATCATTGACAAAGGAAAGATGCAGTGAGTATGTCAATAAAATAGATTCATGAAAGTTGTGAGATTTCATCATCAGTTTCAACATGAAGGTTTCTCGTGCATTATTTATCTCTTCATAGAATTTGTCATATGCATCATTTTTCTTTCTAAAGCTCTGCTTTAATATGGATTTTTACTATGCATTATTTTTCTCTTCATTGAATTTGTCATATGCATCATTTTTCTTTTTAAAGCTCTTTTCTTTCGCCAGAGAAATCATGAATTTGATGTATAAGAATGCTCCTCTTACAACAATCCTATCAGTTCCTTGGTACAAGGAGCGTCCAAAAAGGGAGCTTGTAACATCTATATCATAGAGTTGTCAATTAACATTTTTGAGAAGCAATTATAAAAATAGGAGTAATTTGTAGTTTCATTCTTTTTCTATCCAAGGTATAATTCATCTTCTTTGGCTTCCTCCATTGCCTATAAATGTGCAATTAGAGCTTTCTTGCACTAAGATGAAAATAACATAATTGATATTGATTTGTTGTTAACTCTAACACTTTTTTGTTTTTTATCATAAAACTATTGCATTTATGTAGGCAACTTGCAATTTTACTGGACAACATTTATTTTATGTTGCTTATCTATCATTCGTGCATGGATGTTCTCGGCACGGGGAACACTTTTTTCATCTTGCAAATTACTTTTATAGTTATCAGGGCTAGATAGCCCATTGTCATCTTGATGATTGTGGAGTTAAACCCCCTTTACATTTTTTTCATCTTGCAAATTATTTTTATAGTTACCAGGGCTAGATAACCCATTATCATCTTGATTATTGTAGAGTTAAACCCCCTTTTTCTTAACGGATAAGAATTATAACCTGACATGCAATCGCTGCACAGGTTAGGGCCTGAATTACATCTAAGTTTTTGATATATCCATTTTTAGAGATATATTCAAGTTATATGATTCTTTGGATTTTAGTGGACGGTCTTTTGTTCTTGATATTCATTTGACAATTTCTTATAATTGATGGAGAGCTTTGCTATAACACAGAGAAATCTGGTGTCCATTTGAACCAAGCTATACTTGCAGAATCGTAACCCAATTTAATAACTTTTCAAAAAATAAATCAAGAAGTGTATCTACATATACCTACATCCCTGGATTTTTCTACCCTTGACTTTGATTGAATTCAATATCATGAACTACAATATTATCTTATTATATGCTGGAAAAATATAGCAGATATATGTAACAGAACACAAATATCTTAGAGGCAAAAATGAGCTAGATGAAAAAAACATGTATTAAAACCACACAATGAACAAAGATACGTAAAGACTAACTGAGACACACTCTATCATAGAAGAACTAATCTTCGTACAACATGTACACATGATAAATCTACTCATGAATGTCATCCTGCTCACCCAATCTCTTATTAGTTACAATGTATTTCTTTCACGACTATATGAGATCTCTTATTAGTTACAATGTATTTCTTTCATGGCTATATGAGCTCCCTTGGGAAAATATCCGCAATATATCTTAACCTACAAACCCTTCTTATGAGTACCCCAACTTATGTGGAAATCAAACAACCAACCATATCAGTCAATAGCACTCCACTTACTACAAACTATAATTAAAAACATTGGATTTGTTTTTCAAACATTTATACAATAAGGTTTTGGGCTCATATTTGTTATACAATGTTTCTCGTGAGGAAAAAATAATTATGAAATTAATAAAAAAATTATATTTTTAAAATATTGTAATTTACCATTTTTTCAACATTGATCTTATTTTTTTATATTATTGTGACTATGTTAAAAGTTTAACATATCATTCAATAATATTTAAAATGTTATATTTAACATTTTTTCAACATTTATCATATTTATTTGGAGTTATTGTGAACATGCTAAAAGTTTAACATATCATTTAATGGTATATATAACACAAAATTTGCCTAAATTCCCTTAGCTTTCTAAACAACAAAATCCTTAACTTTCTTAATCATGCCTTTATGTAGTTTCTTGAGTCGTGTCTACTACAAAATCCTTATACTCCTATGCTTTAAATATATGATTATAATGTTAATAATAAAGGGATTCTATGCGCTAATATCTATGTCATCTACTTATTTTATTGTCAAAGGTAATTACATGACAAAATTGGATTCTTCGATACAAACAAAATTTGGAAAATATGGTTTTCATGTTTTTTTAAACAAGGGTTGCATGGCAGTTTAGTCCCTGCCAAGTAGATTTAGAAATGGAGACGATAGTTGACACCCTATAATTATCGATGATGATGATTACTGTGAAACATGAACAATATGTTAACTAGGGGCTAGTTTCATAGTCTTAAAAGAAATCAATTTGTGAAGATTTTAAATGAAAAAAAAATAATAATACCGTCAAAAAGATTGGAATTCAAAGAATTTGACCTAGACTCACAAGGAATGGAGGAAGACACGTTGCTCCATGACACTTGGCTTATAGATTTGTCATATGTCGTATTGGCCACGATCTCTGACCATATTTTTACTCTAATGTGGATTTTGTATAGTTTTCGGATTAACCTAAATTTCCTTCCAATTAAGTTAAGCTAGCCAAATGCAAATTACATTTTAAAAATATTCAATTTTTCTTTTTGAAAATAAACCTTTCAAATTTAATAATATATATTTTTATATAATATTTATTAT
>SNQJ01S0119737.1:41664-53213 GCA_010110895.2 Picea sitchensis
AATGAAACACCTACTGAGACATTGGTGCATGGATTCATTGATTCAAAGTGCATTCATGACTTGCAAGACAATATTGTTGAAATTGCACCTACTGAGGGGCAACGTCCACTTGGAATATTCAAGGACAAATTCCTTGAGGAAATGAACTTCCCAACACTCTTCTATGGAGATCCACGTCCCACTAACATTACAAATGATTCAATTACCATAAAATAGTTCGATGGGAGTTGCTACATTCAAGCGGTGTCTTCTCCTATCACACAACAAATTTGTTTTTCAAAACAATGCGCACAATAATAGAGCAAGTGTTGTCTTGCATGTGGGTGTGAATAAGAAAAGGTCGGTTACAAGGAAGAAATTTGTTGGACAAGGATGTCAAGTACAAAGTAAACCTAGACAAAATCCTGAAATCTGATATTGGATACATAGATTTCAAAAACATTCGCATCTCTCCTGACTATCTGCAACAAAACAAGAAAACTATTTTTGCAATGATCGGACAATTGGGCCCGCCAACATTTTTCATCACATTTACAAGTGCAGAGCATTGGTGGTTGCGGTATCTGACTTGCATAGGAACAGGAAACGTAAAAAACAAACCGATACACTAGAAAATAATGACATTGACTACCTCATAAGAAAAGACCCAGTGACATGTACTCGCTACTATAGACATAGAATAAATGCTTTGAGACAATTGATATGCCATGATGAAACGTTTTTCGGAAAAATATCAGACCATTTTTTTGTGACTGAATTCCATAATAGGGGGAATGAACATGACCACGCACTGTTGTGGATAGAGGGTGCACCGGTCTATGGAGATGACAACAATTCACATATCGAGCAATTTGTGGACAAATACATAACATGCAACATAGATCATTTGGTCCAGAACTTGCCAAAGTTCATAGACATTATCATACAAAAAGTTGTATAAAACGAAAAAAACTCGCATTGCATATACAACTTCCCTGTGCCGCCAATGAGAGCAACAAGAATCATATAGCCACTTAGTTTAGAGGATAATGTTGTCGTTGAGAAATCTAAATCCTTGTTCGCATTTCTAGAACAACGAGAGTTTGATTAGTTGATGAGCTTCGATGACTTCTTGACAGAGCTAAATCTAACAGAAGATGAGTACATCCAAGCCATACAATGTATGCTTAAAAAAACAACAGTTTTCCTTAAACGAAAACTTTCCCATATCTGGAACAACAGTTTCTCCAAGGACATGCCAGTTATGTGGAATGCAAATACAGATGCGCAGTACGTCCTCAATGCATATGTTGTAGCATCGTACCGTACCTCGTATATGACAAAGGTTGACAAATCTATGACAAGTGCATTTAGAAGAATACACAAAGAACATGAAAGAAGTAGTATCGATGTGATACAAATGATACGTATGCTTGGCAATACATTACTTAATCTTCAACAAATGTTTGTTCAACAAGCAGTCCACATTGCACTTTCTCTGCACCTCAATTGTAGTTCAAGAAAATGTGTCTTCATAAACACATCTCCACTTGAGAAACACACATTTGTGCTTAAACCACTGTGTTTGCTGGAACAATAGCCTGACAATTCAGAAGACATGCTATGTCACTCTATTATTGATTATTACCTACAGCGTCCATCTCCTATTAAGCATATCTGCTTAACAGAATTTGTATCGCATTACAAAAAAAATGGTGCGCCCATATCAAAAAGAAAAAAACCCTTTGTGATACGGTTATTCAAATACAATAAACATACTAACTATGAAAACTATTGTAGAGAAAAACTATTGTTATACGTTTCATTCGATGAAAATGAAAACATATTAAAACATAACTTCCCTACATGGGGAGTTGCGTATGTTGCCTCTGAGACTATAGTGCAAATCAATGAAGCTAGATTTACTTACAATGTTAATCCAACATGGGGTGATCTAGAAAGTGCAGATAATGAACTAGAAAACCCTGACAATCTTGATGAGACATTCACAAACTGAAAAACAACCAGAACTCCCTGCGAGTCCTATGACTTGCAAGCAGATTTGTCTCGTCCTCGAGCAGGCAGCATTGAAAAACGTATCAATCTTGGTTTTCAAGTCACAAAACATCATTTCCTTAATGAATATCATAGAATCAGACGTCTGTTGAATTGAGAACAACAAACAATTCTAAAGGACATTGCGCTTAAAAAATGCTTGAGCATGCATTCTCATGAACATTGTTCCTTACAGGCAGAGTAGGAACAAGCAAGACATTCACAGCGAAAGCACTATTCCAAATGCTTATACGAATCTATGATTCAAACAATTCCTCTGATCCTATGAAACCAAAGGGCCTAATAGTTGCATACACAAGAAAAGTTGCATATAATGCAGGTGGAACAACAGTCCACTCTGCATTTTTTATGCCTTTTAACAGGTCACAGTTTCTTCCACTTAGCATGGAAATGTTAGATACATTGTCTAAGCTTTATGACAAACTACAACTTGTCTTTATAGATGAGGCATCTTTGATTGGAAGTCGCTTCTTGTATTCCATTGAAAATCGACTAAGAATCATAAAACATGTGCACACTAAATACTTTGGAAACATTGACATGATATTATGTGGGGATCTTTACCAAGCACAACCCATCGAAGATTCTTTGATATTTGAACAACCTATGGTTAACATGCAAACAGTGACACATGACTTCTAGAGGGACAATATTAAATGATTTGAATTGCATACTACAATGCGCTAGACAGATGAAACATTTATTACAATTTTGAATAGAATGCGGACAAACAACCAAACACATGATGACTTAACATATATCAATTCGAGGTGCTTGTGACCTGCACCAACATAACCAACCTTCCCCTACATGTTCTACACAAATAGGGATGTTGCAATGCATAACAGGTACATGCTATCGCTCATGCCTGGTGATGATATCATCATCAATTCAATTGACCTGGAAGAAGACAACCATGGAAATGTGCCATGTCATGAACACACAACCACTTTACCTTTGCAGCTTGTCCTGAAATTAGACATGTTGGTTGAAATATATGCCTGCAACTATGATTCATAGGATGGCTTGGTCAATGGTGCAGATGGAATACTCAAAGGCTATACCAAAACAAAAAAACTTGATGTCCTCTGGATTAAGTTCCATGAACCGCATATAGGCAACCGACAAGCAAACAAGTTGGCTTATCTATATAATTCAAACACTGCAAGCGGTTGGACACCTATCTTGAGAATATCAAAGTCATTATCAACATCAATAAAGACAGGTTGACTAAAGATTCGAAAACAATTTCCAATTAAACTTGCATGTGCACGTACAGTCCACAGATCGCAAGGACTAACACTTGATAGTGTTGCATTTCAACCCGTTGGAATTCGAATACATGGACTTGTATACACAACATTGTCCCGTGTCAGAAGCATAGACTCCTTGTATTTACTAAGTCCTCTTACAAAAAATAATTTCAAAGTCAAACAGAAAGTTGATATTGAAATGCAACGCCTCAGGACTACCGCAAAATGGCATCTGCAATATGATTACCAATCCATACAAACAAACTCATATGTATCAATTCTCTTGCTTAACACACACAACTTACATGCACACATGGATGATATACTCAATGACTATGACACAATGCAATCTGTTATTCTGTGCTTGCAGGAAACATACATGGCATTGTGCATGCAAAACAAACAATTTCCAAATCACAATTGCATATCAAGTTACATTACACATGGGGTGATGACATTGGTGAAAAAACATGTAACAATTTTGGAGCATATACATTTCAAAGAAAATAATGTTGAGATGGTGCTTGCAAAAGTATATTTCCATGGAACAGAAATTGCAATACTGAATCTGTATGCTGCTCCCCATGCAACATTCTCTAACATACTAAATGTTCTTTCCAATGCATTAGACCATTTGCATCTGAACGAAACCATTGTGATTGTAGGAGACTTCAATATTGACATGCTACAAAATGATGCCAGAACAAAAGAATTGGAAAACTACATGTGCAAATACAGTCTCTACTTTCTTTTGAACAAAACAAGCCATGTACAAAACACACTTATTGACCATGTATGGTCGAATGTGGCCATTTCTCATTGCATCATCTTTATCTTAGACACATACTGTTCTAATCATGATACAATTGGTATTGCACTTGAATTATGAGATATACATCAAACATATTGCAAATTCATATTTCTATGTTTCAAAGCATCTCTATCTAGCTTGTTGTGGAAAACCAAATTATCCAACTTCTTAGTTTTCCCTAGTTTGTACAGATATTGGTCTGATCACCATACAGTTGGTATTGCACTTGAATTCTAAAATATACATCAAACATATTGCAAAATCACATTTCTATGCTTCAAAACATATTTGTCTATCTTGTTGCAGAAAATCGAGATATCCAACTTCCTAGTTTTCCCTGGTTTGTAATTGATTTTGGTCACAAATGTTTTTAACAAAATATATACACACAAACTTGGATGAAAAAAAAAAAGTTACATTCTTCTAACACTATCTGTTACTTTACTCCTTTTATTATATTTTATTTAGTCTATGTACATAGTACTTGCTTTTTTCTTTACATGTCAACTTATGTTCATGTATGTTTTGTTTTGTGCTTTTTTTCATAGAAACAAACATGAAAACTAGACACTGCAAAGAACTCCTAACCAGAAATGTAGAAGAATCCATGAAAAGGTGCATATTTCTACCCGTGTTCCATATCCAATAGTTTTTCATTTACTCTGTCTATATTTGTTGCACTGGTTTGCAGATCTGGTTTTTTTCTCCTTGGATATTCCATATCTTCCTGTACATTAATTTGTCTTCATGTCGATTCTAATTTCTGTGCTGCTATCTTGAATTAAATAAAATTTTACTCCGTCTTTTTTTTCAAGTGTTCCTACGTAGCATCTTGTTTTCATGTCCATTGTATTCTCTGTATTGCTACATTGAAACAAGAACACAGTAATTGAGCACAGGGTTGGAGCCTTATGTGCCAGGTCTTAAAAAGATGAAGTGCAATGTGTCGCAGCAAGTACAATGTGTATGCCTGAGACTGAGAGGTATGGTTACAAAAAACTTTGATTTGCATACGTTGTGCAAGTTCTCCAATATAGTTTTAAGAAAATAGCTATTTCATTTGTTTGACAAGTGGAGACAAAAAAATATTTTCAAAAATTATTCACTAATGTAATTTATTCTATTTGTACACAAACATGGAATGAGGAAGCGGTTGGTTGGACTCGTGATAAATTATAACATTATATAAATTACTATAAATCTTGGTAAAATGTTATAATATTCTATAAATTACTAAATCTCATGTTGCGGTCGGTCGGACTCGTGATACATAGGTATGACTATAAATGTGAACCCGTGAGTCCGCTAACCCGTGCACCGTGTCACATCTATCTTATACTATATTTCTATTTTATTTACTCTATATACATATTCCTTGCTTTTTTCTTTACATGTCAACTTATGTTCATGTCCATTTTGTTTTTGTAATTTTTTTCAGAGAAACAAACAAGAAAATTGGACATGACAAAGAACTCGCAACCAAAAATGTAGAAGAATCCATGCAAAGGTGCATGTTTCTACCCGTGTTCCATATCCAATAGTTTTTCGTTTACTCTGTCTGTATTTGTTGAATTGGTTTGCAACTCTGGTTTTTTTTCCTCCTTGGATACTCCATATCTTCCTGTACATTAACTTGTCTTCATGTCAATTCTATTTTATGTGCTGCTATCTTGAAATAAAAAAATTTGTACTCCATCTTTTTTTTCATGTGTTCCTACGTAGCAACTTGCTTTCTTGTCCATTGTATTTTGTGTACTGTGAGGCATACAATTCTTTCCTCCCTTTTTTTCCCTCTTCTATACTTATTCGTTCTCCCTTTTTTTCTTCCCCTCTGTTATCCGTTTTTTATTCTATATTTAGTCCTATGTCTATGCTCGTGGGTTCCCTGAATGGCAGAGTCACATATTCCATGTCCATCTATATCTTTACATCACGAGTTTGTCCAATCGTCGTTCATTTTCATAGTTGGCGAATTTTATGGCCGCAGGTTCCTATGTAGGCGCCATCGAACTCTCATGCCCTGTGTTCACGGCATACATCTTGCAGCCGAAACTTCGATCATCTACAATTCGACCCAAGACTCGAAGCTTGAAACTTATTTTTCTCAACATCTGTTGATATTTCAAAGCATATGTTGATATTTTTCCCAGTTCGTTTCCACACTTGGCATATTTTATGGCCCCGGGTTCCCCCCAATGCATTATCGAACTCCCATGCCCCGTGTTCGGATATACATCTTGCACCCAAAACTCCGGTTATCTACAATTCGACCCCATATTCCTTGAACTCGCATGCCTCACTCTTTATCGAACTCACAAATTGTATATCCATCTATATCTTGACATCACAAGTTCGACCAACTGCTTTCGTTTCCTTAGCCAATTTTATGGCCGCGGGTTCCCGAGTACGCGTTATCAAACTCTCATTCCTCGTGTTCTGAGTATACATCTTGCATCCAAAACTTGGGTGATCTACAATTCCACCACAAACTCCCAAGTTCAAAAAAGTACCAAAGCATCTTTAATTCTTCTCCATCCTATCCACGTTTGCCCCTTCCCAATGCACATTAATTATGATTTTACTAGTGACAACTCACCACAGATGTTCAAAAATATTGGCATTAATAAATGGAAAGCTCGAGGTAATCTCCCGTTAAAATGAATTTATGGGAGAATATTATGGAATCTGATTAGTTTCTTTCTGTCATTCTTGAATTCGCAAAAAAATGTTGGTTGTTTTGGTTTTTTTAAGGCATCATCATAGCAAGAATGAAATATTGTGTTGGCCCACTGTCATCTGCAAAGGTGTTCGCATGATGCCCATCTTTAGTATTGTGCATATACTATAGGTTTGCATGTTTGAGAGTATGCTTGCATATGAAAATGTTGCTCCACCCTTCCAATTTGAACATAGTTTGCATTTGGGCCACAAAGAATAGTAATAAAATAAAATAATATGAAAATTGTGTAAGTAAATATAAACAAATTATCATCTAACTTGAACTTTCTTTTGTCAAGATCCAGGTATATTACATAGTTGTCAATGTTTTCCCCGCTTTTCAATAGTTTCTCGATTTCCCTTCCATCTTCGCACACTTTCCCAATACAAATTGATGACACTTTTACTAGCTTTGAAAAGATTGGCATTAAAAGGCGAAAAGGTCGAGGACATCTCCCATTAAAACACATTGAACCAAGATTTACTGGAGATTATATTATGATGTTGCAGCGTCCATTTTAAATATAATGAGGAGCAAAGGAAGGTTCCCATCACCTTATGGTTGCAGCTCGACAACATTTGTGTGGAGATACCCTGAATATTTTCGGGCACGAGGACCAGAGTTTTCAGTGGTCCATATCTTATGACTACTACTCGTCCACTTCTGCCCAGATGAAAGTTATATCGACATCTGAAATTGCAACAACAAATTGTATCCCCGATTTCTTTACTTTAAGGACTTGGTCACGTACTATGCTGAGACCTATATTCTGAACCAACGGATTTTCCAAATGGGCAACCATTTCCAAAACTCCCTATCGCCTCAAGTATTTTGAAAGATGTTAACACTTCCCAACCCAATGCCTACTTTCAAGGGCGAGAATTGCAAATAATTCTTAAAAAATCATGGCAATGAATTGGACCTCTTGCTGAAGTTCTTACAGGACCCGACGTCCGCTCCCTAGGACATGGCCATATGACAGGATAGTGCATGTAAACACCCTTTTCAACAAATTGCATGGCTTTTCATGAGGACAATGAGACAAGAAAGTGCAGCCGACATCTCTCGGATGATTCTGTATATTTTATATTTTAAAGTCAAGGAACAAGCCATCTTCTATTGCCACAAGTTGATTTCCATTCAAATCTCTTCCCAATTATTGCAATACAGGAGGCAGAAGAAATTATTTATGTCATTTTATTTAATTTTCATTGTGCCAAATTGTTATCCATTTCTTGGACTATCTATGTGTAAGAAGTTGAACTCTGAATTTGACCCAGTAACATTCTCGTGCCATAAATTATGGAGACATGACGCTTTCCAACATTTTTATAAGGTCTTTAATGATTTTGTTTTAGTTTTTAAAGCATTGATATTTGGAAAGTATTTTCCCCAGTTGTCTGGCCAGCCGACAATCTTCCTAGATAGGAAGGGCATACTAGAAGAAATGGAGAACTATAATGTTATAAGGATTTTTGGGTCTAAACAAAATCCTTGCTTCCTTCCATACCACGTATCTGGTGCAATGTTTTCTACTGGAATAATAAGGGAGTACATCTACTAGTTGCATTTTTCCCATGAAAAAAAGAAAGGACAATTCATCTCTCTGCCTTGGAAAGTCCCAAGATTTCATGGTCAGGAACCACTTCAACAGTTCTTTCACTGACACTATCCTGAATGAACTTCGTACCAGTACCAATGATTCACACAAGCAGAACCGAAAAGGCCCGTGTGAAAAAAGTGCCCAATCCCCGACCGCCACACCCAAGACCAAACCATCTCGTAGCAGTACTCCAACGACCTACCCAAGTAACAAAATCACACACAATTATTCAGGCAGAGGAGGAGATAAGAACCCTCACTCCAGCAAAATTGAAAGTTGTCACAAACTTCCCGTGAGAACAAAATGAAAAACAATAGTCTAAGAACAAGAGGGACCGAGGGGAGAAATTGATATCTACGATCTCTCCATTGAAGATACGGAACTAGAAATTGACATTGACAAAATGTTCCATGACGACGACCACCTAGAGAGCACTGTGCCGCACAATCCTGGGATGGAAATAATTGGCATAGATACATTGGACGAAGAAGAGTCTTTTGCATTTCAGAGCACCGTTTTTGACAGCGAATCAAAAAAATTGATTATTGAAAACACGGATGTAAAGAATAAGAAAGAGAAATCCCATTCATAGATCTACCTACGCAACATGCGCCCTTCCCATATATCCAAGATGCATCAAGCAACTGGAGATGCTCTAGACAACTCTATTAGCGGCCTCGAAATGGAAAACCTCATGTTAAAGAAGCGAATCAAAGAATTGGAGGCAACTATAATGCCTCTTCCATTGATTGTTACTCCTTTGGCAATGGTCGGGTCCACCGCACATGTGCCAAAGTTAAAAGGATCAACAAGCCTTCTCACATCGACCCGAGGCTATGTGGAAAAGAATATAAATAGAAGAATAGAATTAATAACATAAGCTTGGGAGATGTCAAAGAATATGGTCTCTTTTGGAACAAGAGCACATGATTTTCATGAGTATTTGGAAGTAGATCTCAAGAACGAGCAAGGTTTTTACCTCGATGCAGTTTTACCATTTGGTGTTAAAGTTACCGGTATGACGGAATTCAGAAGAAGACAGGAGGATATCCCTTCCCTGGATCGAATCGACTAGATAAGCACATGCTAGAAAGAAAAGGTAAAGAACCTGGATGGTATCGTTCAAGAATGTAGACAGACCATATCCAGAAGAGACAAACTATTCAATAAGCTAACTGAGATAGATCTAGTTGCCAGCACCATTGAAGTCCAGGACCCGAAATCGATATTCAACTAGTTGTTTTTAACCAGGCAAGCATTTGATGATAAAGTTCATATCTATAAAAGACTGTCATTTGAAAATTTCTATGGCATTCTTGAATATGGTGAAGATGATGTGAAAACTTGGCCAATCAGTTATGTAATTACAAACCAAGATATTTAAGAAGCATTGCACAAATTCTCTATTGATCTAAGGGACTTGGAAAGTGAATTCTTCAATATAAAAATCCGACATGAAATGAACGTGGCGCCCATGAGGAGCTACATCGAAGAATGGTTGAAAAAGGTTGTCGACCAGATTACCAATGAAGGTTAAAGCCGAGGAACGCCATAAAAGGACATCAATGAGCAAATGACAAGGCATGGAACACCATCATAGTAAGTTGATAATGATTACATTCTTCTATCTTCATCCACTTACTCTAACAAAGATTTAACCCAGATCTGACAATTTTCTCTTTCTTCTTGCCAGGTTTTGTTGTTTTCCATCGCCGACTTTCTTCTTTCTACAAACTTCATTCTTGTACATCTTTGCTTTGTAGTCCGCGAAAGTCCCAATCTGAGTCATTCTGGCAAACACATTTTTATTTCACATAATATGTATTGAACTATAGATTATTTTACAAATTCGAAGACAACTTTTTTGGGGAAATATTCTCAAATGTATTTTGTGACCCATTTTATCTGAATATAAATATTTGAGGTTGTTCTATGCTAATATTCAATGCTTGGTGTTGTCATTTTAAATTTGTGTTTCTTCGTAAAATTAACTCATTTCCATGTACATGTTCTTGTTCTATATTGTGCATATATTCCAGCTTCCTATATTTTAGAATATTCTTCGATATACAAAATGTAAAGTCATATATTTTTTTCTCTATTCCTTGTAGGTTTGAGAAATAATTTTGAGCCCAAAACACCATTCAAATTCGAGCATGGTTTACATTTGAACCACAAATAATTTATTAATATACATTAATATGGATGCATTTTATATAAACATAAACAAAATCCCTTTAAACTTGAACATGACTTTCTCGGGCTCCTGGATTGCTCGCGGGTTGATTGGTTAGCTGACTGTCAAATCCTCATTTCCATCTATATCTTCACATCAAGAACCCGACCGATGACTGTCCCTTTCAACACTTGGCCAAATATCTCATCGCGACGTCCATGTTAGAATATAAAAGATTGTGCTTGTTTTACCATTGGCAATACCCTTGTCACCAAACCATAGGCCGAAGCCACCCTCCGAGAACCTTGACCTTGACAAAGATGAGAATATTGGTAGCAATCCAATAGCCAAGAGAGGATAATGCACCAAGCAAGAATAGAAACCAAGCTGATCAGATAGTCCCACCCGGAAGCTGGTGCACACTTTCCCAGAGACTTGCGCACAAAACTACCACTGCACTGCGCAGATCTAGTTCTCTTTGCAACTGCTGAGATGTGAATAATGAGAACTGGCGCCCTATATTTATAGTAGTCTGGAAGACTCACTAGGGCCGACTTCTCCTCCTGGGTACTAATTAATTCATGTTAATTTTATTTCTGTAGTCAACAACTTGTCTAGGGTTTCCTTTACTTCTTTGCTTCCTTTTGGAATATTCTAATCTCGTCATAGGTCACAATAGAGGTTCATACCTCCCAAAGCTACCATAATATTAACACTCCCTCCTAGCTAGGGAGGTATGGTCTTGAGCACAAACAGACCATTCAACCGGTAGTATCACGAGCACCATCATTATTATCCAACTGGATAATCTCCTATGACAATTGGTACAATATCAATTGATAGAACACAACTGTGTCTATCCACGGTAGTACATAACTACTCAAATCGTGACACATAGTCCCAACTAGTGGAACATATCCACCACAGTAGTA
>SNQJ01S0119738.1:7474-34774 GCA_010110895.2 Picea sitchensis
TGCAACTGGAGAAAAAAGGAGGTTGGTGCTTCCAATGAATGTAATTCTTAAAGACATATAAGAAAAAACATTCCGTTCTTTTCTCCCGCATTGGTTTTCCACATAAAAATACTGGTGTACTATGTATGTGTGTGATTGCTCATTGTTCACGGTTCATTTATTTTTCACTTGTTGAATGGTATTGGTAAATTGATTATAAAGTCATCAACACTTATATAATGTGGTTAAAAATGATTACAATTTCTCTATTACTGATTCACCTCCCCTCTCAGTAATCCAACACTTTGTCCCTATATGAGTCACGAATATCCGTGATTCACCCTTATGTGACCCGCATATGTTCGCTAGTCCTAGCGTACACAGTCACGTATTTGTGTAAGAAACTTGTTTTTTAAGCCTTTCTCTATACTTTAGGAGGGTATAGTTTGCTTCTTCAATATAATCAGATCCTTCTGGGTTTTCTTTTGCTTTTGATTGATGTGTTAAGTCTCTGAAAACTTTGAAATCAACTAAAAGATCTTACTTTTGGTTAGGTTAGGTTTTTGGTATCAAGGTTCTTTAGGTGGGTCGAAAGGTAAGTCGTGTGTGGTTGGGCCGAATTTCCATTAAGATTTTTGTCTTTTAGTGATTCTTGAGTGTTTTCTTTCTTCCTCTTTACCTTCTTCCCTTTGTTCATAAAAGAAAAACGGAAATTGCATCTCATTTTGCATTTCATTTCTTTTAGTAACATAAAAGGCAAAACTAGTTGTTTGTTGGTCATTCTTCTCTTGCTCCCTTGTCTCTGAACATTTCAAGAAAAAAAAATTCTTGCTAGCACTCAGGTATTTAGCCATGTTGCTTGTTTTGGTAGAAATAAAAAGAAAATGAAAAAACCTAGTTTTTTCGCTAGTTAGGTCTCTTTAATTCTTTGCATTGTTATTTGAAAAAGAAAAAGATACCAACATAGGATTTTTTTCTTCTTCTCATCTCGAAAGTATTTCAAAAGAAAAATAAGAAATATTTTTTTTTCTTCTTTTGTTTCTCTTGAAGGTTGGATTGTGCATTTTGCATCAGAAAGAGAAAAGCTTACATTTTGAGGTTTGAAGGATTGTTCATGCATTTTCTTTTTGAAACTCTTTTTCATTTGAAGAATTAGTGTAAAGTTTTCTTTGTGAGTGTTCTTATAAGTTTCATTTTTTCAAGAGTCTTAAACAACATTAGTTTCACTTCTGTACCCTTTGAGCAAGAGAAACCAATAAAACGAACGCTAAAGTTTAAATGTACTGGACTTTGTTTCTAGGGTTCACAAACAAGTTTAGGGTTAGGGCCTTGGTTTAGTTTGGAGAGTTAATTTCTCCAAGGCCAAAAAAGAAACATAGGAGTCTGAGCTAGGCAGAGTATCAAATCCAACAGTCATATAAGTATAGTCGAAAAGCCCCTCTAAAACATGAGTTAAACACGAGGCCGCGTAAACGAGAGCCGAGGAGATATCCCCTTCAAATCTTAATTGAGCATAGTGGAGAGATCATATATTGGGGGGTTTTCTTGAAGTGATACCGACCCATTTGGAATCAGTCCTCTGGAAGAGTTTCAGGCTTAGTTACCCTACCCATACGTTCGATCCCGGGAGTTGACTATACCCCCCAGATGATGATTGAGAGTTGGTGATCTTAGTTGCTTTTCCTAGGTTTCTTAGAGGTGACTGCGGGGGTTTGCCGTGGTACCTGGGAAAGATTCTATATCACACTTTTAAGTACTGTTGGAGGGTGCCTCACGAAGTGTGGGTGCTTGCACTAGATAAGGATGGTCAGTGGAGGTTGGGAAAAATGTTTCTCACTCTTTCGTTCGCTAGTTCATAGGACTTAATCAACCCATGCCTTCATCCGGAAGGTCCCTTTCCACTTTTTCATTTCTTTGGACTCAAGATCTCATCCATCTGGGATGAAGTTTTTGAGAAGTTGTTTGCTTGCGATGTTTCTCTTAGGAATTTTTATTGGAGTGTTGCTTTGTACAATTGGCCTTAGGTTGTGTTAGTATCATCGCTTTTGGATCGTTGATTCAAGGTGGTCGATCAATTGCTCCATTGATCAGGAAGGACCTCTGGTATTTCTCTTGAAAGCGTGGAGCCACCTCCTAGAAGGCATGGGTTTTTATACCATTGGTTCACCAGAGCCAATGTGTGAGACTTTTATGGACATGAACAATCCCGCAAGGGACGAACCTGTGTATAAGAAAGTCGTGGCCAAGTTCTTGAGGATACCAACCAAGGAACCCCTTCCCAAGGGGATTCTTGTGCTTTTCCTTTCTTTGGAAATGATGGTGCCCACTTGATGTCCACTTTTAACATTCCCGAGTTGAATGTAGGACTACCATTTTGTTTGTGGACCACTCTAAATGTCCTGAATTCTCTTAATGCTTCTAAGATAAGCACCTTATGTAAGGGGCATCATACAGATTTTGATCATTCACCTTCTACATCCGCCAATTTTACTCCTCCTTCTCCCTCTGCGGGTGAAATTATTGCTACTAGTAACTAGAATTCTAAAAGGAATAAGAAGAGGAAGAGTAAGAAGAAGAAGCAACCAACCTCTGCTAGTCATGCTGGAAGCACAAAACCAACATCTACTAGTCATGTTGGAGTTATTTCAACAACCTATGCAAGTCATGTTGAAGACAAGCAACCAACCATTGCAATTCATGTTGGGGGCACAAGTCTAGTCACTGCTAGTCATTCTGGAAAAAACATCACCAACCTCTGTAAGTCATGTTGGAGATCAACAACTAGCCACTGCATGTCATGTTGGGGGCATTGATAATGTTGAGAACCCTAGACAAATAGGACATAAGACCAAGTTCCCTTTTAAGATTTGCAAAAGAGACAACCTTACTCATTTGTGCCCTACTATTGTCGTGGTACGAAGAGCGTGGTCCTTGTCTGAAGGCCCTTCTAGTTTCGAGTCATCTTTGGTTTCCCAACAATCTATGCAATCATTGGTTGATAAAGTGGTTGTGTCGATGCAATATTCGACCAATAGTACTCTCGTTTTGGGGGGTGATGCGTCTCTTGACCATGTTTTATCGCATCCTATTCAACTAGTGGTTGAGGAAGTGGTCATGTCGATGCAATATTTGGTTGATCCCACTCTTCTTTTGGAGAGTGACCACTCTAAGGGAGTGATCTCGCCTATGCAATCTTTGGTCGATCCCACTCTTGTTTTGGAGAGTGAATAGTCTAAGGGAGTGATGTCTCTGATGCAATATTTGGCTGATCCCACTCTTGTTTTGGGGAGATATGCGTCTTTTAACCATGTCCTTAGCATTTCCAGTTCAGTACCTTCTGAACAAGGGGGAATTCCACTTGATTCAAGTATGCTCCCTCCAAGTCCTAGGATGGTTCCCTTGGATTGGAATGATCTTGTGGAGTCTCTCCCTCCTTCTTCTACACCTTTCCAGAGAATAGAATACAACCACCTCAACCTCTTGAGGATAGTATAAAAGCACCTATGCCCTAAAAGCACCTATGAGGGCACATTTGAGGGGGAGATCCTTGGTGTAAGATTATGCTGAAACTTTTGCAATATTCCCTCATTGCATGATCCTTTGAGTAGCATCCTTGTTCTATAAACTCATTTTCCAACATTCCTTTCTCCCCTATATATGACCATATGGTGTGTTCATATCCCTTCTTGGTCATCAGAGGAAGAGTCATCCTGTAGAGTTGATGATTGAATAACCAACATAGGAACCTAGGAAGTTTGCTTTGAGGCAGTGATGGTGGTTAGAGTCAAGTAGTAACTACCTACTCATACTATTTTCAATAAAATAGTTTTCTTTCCCTCCATATTTGTGTAATATTGTTCAATCTATTTTTATATGCTTACTTGCTTTACATATCTGAATTTGCTTATGACATGTATGACTTGTTTTCGTATTTACCTACCGGCAACATGGACTTGATCTCCTTTTGTAGGGTGATACCGGTAGAGATTAGGAGTGAATCAAAGGTCAAGAGTGAGGAATGACATTAAACGATATGATACAAGGTGTGACCTCTTCTCTTCTCTCTTACAAAAGTAGTTATTTGATTACCAGTTTGTAAGTGTGAGGGTGGGGTTTGTCTTTTGAATATAGTCAGGTTCTGTTGTGACATGACCCAAGGTCACACGAGAAAATCCCATAAACAATTAGATAATTTAAACTCATGTACATATTTTTATTTTCATTTTCAAACACAAATGTGGTTGTTCTATAAAAGAGGCAAAATTTGCCTTGTAAATTGAAAGACCAAAACGATATAAAGTGACCTAATGGAAATGCATGCCCATGCTTTTATATAGCTTGAAATTTAGTTATACGAGATTTGGGGTGAATATAATAACATTATAAATATACCTATGTCACCCTAAGTGTAGTTTCAAATGAAATAGGACCTCTACCTTGAACCAAGATTGAAGACTTTCTATAAAATGGAGGGTAAAACTGTCTTTTTGTAAAATGCATACCGAGGACTCATATGACCTCCAAATTGAATGATTAAAATTGTGGAGTTTGTATTTTATTATTTTACATATTGTAAAACATTTAGTTGTTCATTTTCAAATGAAAAACCCTCTTTTGTGCACAGAGGCTAAAAACGTCCTTGTAAATGGATAAGAATGCACAAAGGGAAAAATGCATAACAAATCTTGAAAACACGGCATGATGAAAAATGCACGCCCTGTCAAGAAAAATCTATGCATGCAGTTTTTACATGTTACAAATTACAAGACTCTGGATATGTTGTAAACCCTAAAGGTTGTATACTTGGGTGATATCTCAAGTTTTTTCCCTTTCCTTAATTTCAACAATATTGGATTTTTACTCGGTGCCAAAGGTTGGAGGATGCATGCCAACCATATAATTGTTTCGCTTTCCTTTAGTTCCTCTCACATGGGGTCATAGCTCCTCTTTCTCTCTATTATGTTTTTTGGCCTATAGAAATGCATTTACATGTGTGAAAATGTAGAATATATTCGTATATTGTACTTATGTTGATTCATTGGATTTTGTTACAATAGTTAATTACAATGCCATATAACATTACTCCAGAAGAAAATGATAGGATGATTCAAAGGTTATTTGCAACATTGGAAGCAAAGGGTGATAGGAAATGTTATTTCCCTTGCAATTAATGCAGGGGATTCAATAGAAGAAGACTTTTAATAACAACAATTGAAAGACATTGTAGACAATTTGGACATGTTGAAGGGGGGGTATGAATATCGTGCCTTCTTAAGTTAGTACTCATTATATGTTTTTGTATTGATTTTATTTGTAGAAATTTCTATCCTTTCAATATTAATTACATACACTAATATCATTTGATTGATTGTAATTATAAATAAAGGGCGTCCTAAGTGCGATCTTGGGAATGTGCCAAGTAGTAGTAGAAATCTTGTTGTACACAATATGGAAGATGGAGTGAATATCAAAGATCAAGTTACTTCTATGCAAGATGATGAAACTGATATTGGTATAGTTGAGAATGATGGTATAAATAGATTGATCCATGATACCCTTTCTCTAATTGATGACAATTTTGATGATATTCATGATGTACTTATGATTGAGAAGTCGCAACGACCCCTTTACGAAGGCTCAGGGACAAATCTTCTCTCTGCTATATTTTTGTTGGTGAACTTGAAGGTATTGAATGGTTTGTCAAATAATTGTCTCACCCAGATCCTAAGGTATGTAATATAATTCGTCACATATACATAAAGGGTCTATTTTTGTTTTGTTTCTCTATTCTTAGTGTTATTAATTACATAAAGGGACTATTTTTGTTTTGTTTCTCTATTCTTAGTGTTATTAATTACATAAAGGGTCTATTTTTGTTTTGTTTCTCTATTCTTAGTGTTATTAATTAATGTGTAAATTATAAAGATGCAATATTTAATATTAATATTCTTTACATTAACTAGATATATTTTGCGTTGTAGACTGTTAGGTGAATTTCTCCTACCATCATCAAATACTTTACCTCGCACATACCGAGAATTATCTACCATTATGAAAGATATTGGAATGGAGTACCAAGCAACTCATGCATGTCATAATGATCATATTATTTATTATGGACAATATGCATTGGAAATGAAATGCCCACAATGTCAAATCAATATATATCAAACCGATTAAGTAACATAATAGGTGCCTCACAAGGTTATTCATCATATTCCCATAATTCCACATTTTTAGCGACTGTTCACATGCCAAAGCATGGCACAATTTATGGATTACCATGTATAGAACAAAAATGAAGATGGTGTTCTCCGAATGCTTGTAGATGGTTCTAAATTTAGGAACATTGAAGAAAGATGGACAATTTTTAAAGAAGAAACTCGTAATGTTAGGATTTCATTGGTAGCTAACGATGTCAATCCATTTGGTGAGCTCATGTCTATTTACTCAGTGTGGCCTATTTTTGTTATAAGTAATAACCTTCCTCATTGGATGTCAATAAAGAGGGAGCACACAATGTTGGCAATGATTGTTCTAGGTATTTGTTTACAATAATATTTTGAATGTAAAATTTAATTTGTCTTGTTTGTTGCATAATTTCTTATATATACATCTATACAAAGTAGTAATGATGTCTTTATTCAATCAATTAGGTAAGTACCAAGTTAAATATATGAATGCATATATTGAGCCTCTTATCAATGAGCTACTAAAGTTATGGCCTAACATCACTATGCATGACATATTTTTTTTTTTGACAAGAACGGTTAGAGTGTATTAATCGCCTTCCTGGCAAACCAGAATCAGAAAGTTACAAAGCTGAAGAAGGTTGATGGTCTCTGCCAACCTTCTTGTGAATAACTTGAGAGTACAATCCCACTTACTTCTTGAACTAAGTCGAGAAAATGACAAAACATGCATACATGTGTAAATTCTCACAAATTGTGAGCACAATAGGAGACAGAAGCAAAGCATTAAACCTAGGAGGATGAGACTTTCCCTTTAAAAAAGGGATCCAACTTTTTCTGAGAACCTAAAGAAATGTTGGAGGCAACCTCCTTTTCTCTGCTTGCTTTGTTGGTCTTCCTCCCTCGGGTAAGGGGTGGAGACGGAATTGAAGTGTCTACAATGTTCGGAGTTTCCATAGAGCCGCTGGAGAGGATTGAAACTAGACCTGCAGGGGCAGTGGGCTCCAGATTTGAGTTCTGCTTTCCTCTCGCTGCTACTGACTCTGGAGAAATGGTTTCCAGAAAGCTTTCGTCTGTCGGATTTCCCTTGACTGCTGTTGATTCTGGATCTAGGGCTTCGTCTTCCTTTAATGCATCAAAACTGTTTCTATTTTCTAGAGTAGCCTCTGCTGAATGAGTGGCCTTCGGAGCCTGGGATAGTGGGTACTTTCACCGTGGCTGCCTACGTCTGTTAGAAACTGGTTGAAAATCATCTTCTTTGACTGGTTCCGGCTCCCCAGAGGCTTTGGGGCAGCTTTTTACAAAATGACCGTAGTCATGGCACCAGAGGCACTTAAAAGGGATCTGCTCATAGTCCAGCTCTTGGATATGGGACCAATCCCCCAGGGAGAGCTTAATAGCTTCTGGAAGGCCTTTCTCGAGGTTAACCTCAACACAAATTCAAGCGCAGTTAAACTGATCCCCTTTCGGCGCCACACTGTCCAAGAAACGCCCAAGCTTGTTTCCAATGTCCTCCAGAGATTTTCTCCCCCAAAGATGCAAGGGAAGATGAGGCAGTCTAACCCATACAGGGGCTGCAGTGATTTCGGCTCTAGGATTGAAGTCAAGTGTCCATGGGGCTAAGAACAACCCTCTTGCCCCCATGAAATAGGGTCCAGATCTGAAAACTAGATCTCTATCCTTTGTCCTCGTGAAACTGAAGACAAAAAACCCCCTGCCTACTGCACATAAAGAGACTTCTCCCTGTAGTAGTGACTTCCAACGATCACCCATCCATGCCTCCACCATTTTGGGGCTGGGCCATAACCCCATAAACTTACCGATGAGGGCATTTTCTGCTAGTAGGAGGGCAAGCTTGCAGGGCTCCTCTGGAGATAACTCCACCGAAGGGATCTCCTCCATCTTCTTGACAAATTTAGATGAGATAGACGGCTTGGATTGAGGTCTTGCCGCACAGACTAGTTCTTTGAATGCTTCCAGATTATCTTCGTCCATTTTGGTGGTCGGATTTGGGGCCATTGGAGCGACAGCGGCCACCTACAAACAAGAAAAACGCAGAGGCGCGACCTCTGCTCAAAACCGTGTTCAAATCGCGTTTTGTCCGCTGTAATTCGAACGCTCTGTCATGCAAATCGATGGAGGACGCTTTGATCGGCTATTCCAGGTAGATTCGGGCTCCTACAGACGAGATCCAGACCGGGGGCGGCTAGGGTTTGGGCCCTAGCCGCATTGGCTTTCCGCCTCTCTTCATTCCGTTAGAATATCTTTTAATCCGTTCTTGCATACTATGGAAAACACAGATTTTATGCATGACATATTTAGACCAATAGGGAAAAAGCAATTTCAATTCCATGGAATACTTACATGGACAATTCATGATCTGTTGGGGCTAACACATTTTTGTGTTATGTAATGTACTACTGCACTTTAATAGTATATATATTTTTGAAAATACCATGCATTTTAAAAAAAATAATTCCTTGGTATATAATTGATACTGATATTAATCCATATGTTGTAGGCCTACAAACCAAGGGTAAATTTGCATGTCCAATATGTGGTCCTAGGATGAAATTTCGTCATTCAATAAATTTAGGAAAGGAGGTGTTTGATGAGTTTAGGAACTTCGTCCCTAAGAACCATAAGTATCAAACTACAAAAACCATATTTTCAATTTCAGAGAAGAGACTGGAATAAAACCATGAAGAATGACACCTCACCTATGGAAGTTCAAATATAATAGAAATCGTCAAGGTAAGAAATTAGTCTATGTATCATATAGATTAATGTTTTACAATTATAATTTGTATTGAAATCTATTCACTGTTTCTAACAATTATTGTTTTAATCTCATTTATTTTTCATAAATGTCATCAAGGCATTAATGGGATTCCAAGAGGAATGAAAACACACCCTATACAATTCAATAGGTTGCTATACTACGAGAACCTACAAATAGCTCATTTGTTTGATACAATGCATATCGGGAAGAATGTAACATAAACATTATGAAGAATCTTAGATGGAAGGAGTGACAATTTTTTTTTTGGCAAAATTTGTAGTGACATTCAGGAAGCCAATCATGCAATGAAAAATGTGATTAATTCAAATAGTAATGGACATCGAGATAGTCTTCCATGGTTATTTACAGAGCAACAAATCAATGTTGTAAAAGAGGTCATTAGGAAAATTAAATTTCCCACAGGATTTGCTTCAAACATAAATAATATCTTAACGAAGAAAGGTGAATTTGGTGGGGTAAAAACTCATGACTGACATACCTTCATTAAGGTAATTATTTTATTATATATCTATATTGGTATACATCTTTTTGGTATATTTTTGTTTACTTTTTTGTTACAATATGTTTTACTTTTAATGTTAATAATGATTCCTTTTTTGTTACAATATGTTCTACCTCTATATCTTCCAGACAACTTTGTCAACAACATAAAACACGTCATATATGATCTTGGTAAATACATGAGGTAAGTAACACTTTCTATGAACAATATTCGTTGCAGAACTTGTTCACATGTGTTTTACTTGCAATGGATACACTTAAACTTGCAGCCATTTGCTTGGATCATGTGTAGGTGGTTGTCATCTAAAGAAGTCCATAAAGAAGATACAAGGTATTGGAGGAGAGATCCTCCTCTCATAATGTGTGAAATGCAAACGTACCTACCTCCGACATTTTTCAATGCACAAGAACACTACCTCATACACCAAGTTGAGGAGATTGAAATTTGTGGACCTGTACATGCAAGGTCAATGTGGATGGTGGAGAGGAATTTGAAAACATTGAAATCCTTTGTTAGACAAAGAGCACGTCTTGAGGGTTCTATGGTGGAGGGATATATGGTATATCAATCCTTGGTGTATATTAGTTAGTATCTTCCTAAATTAGTAGCAAATGTGAATGTGTCTCTCATTTGGGATGTCAACTCCATCAAAATTTTTGAAGGGGAGGTCATGTTGGGGAAAGGTAGAATGAGCAACGTGAAAGGTAATTAGATCATAGAGATATACAATACTCTTGTTTATTCAGTTTTATCTATATCATATCTATTTTATTTTTATTCTTCCATCAATTATTAAGCTTTGCCATGGTACCTAATTATTGATGAATTGTTATCTTTTATAGTTGGTCGAGAGTGGGATGCACTACATTTATACATTGCAAACAATCTTGATTGGATGAACATATGGATAGAACAATGCATGCAATGTTATGGTAGGTTATCATGGGAAGGGGTCGCTACATTGGTTAAAGAGGCTTGTCGTAATTAAGATACCAATATTACACAGAGGGAAATTGATTTAGCATATGGTTTAAATGATAAACATGCAAGCATATTCACCCACACTTTTAACGTATTTTCCATTATATTAATGTATGTTGTCTGCTATTTTCTTAAAAAGTTACTAATTCTAAATACGTTAATTAATTGACAACACATTTTTACGTGTTGGACATAATGCAGTTGAAACACCACAAGGCTATGTGGTGCAATGGCTGTAAGTTTCACATCAAAAAGTTGGATGACAAGAAAAAAACCTTTGATTGTGGAATAACTAGGTTATTTCAGGTCACTAACATTTCTTCTAGAAGTGACAGACATCCATAGGTATATGAAAATAGATACTATGGGTATTTGAATGATATACTTGATTGTGACTTTAAATCCTTTAAATTAGTCTTATTCTAGGTCAAATGGTATAGGTTATGAATGAATGAACATGATCTTGAAAGAACTGTTATTGAGCATGATAATGGATTTACTGTGGTTAATACAAGGATACTTGAGCTAGGTAGTGAGATTTTTGTTCTTCCAAACCAATGGGAGCATGTCTTTTACTCATATGTTCCAAGTAAAGGGCGATTGTCATATGTTCTTAGATATGATCCAAGAGGAAGGTCTGTAAAGTATAATGTAGCGAAAGAATATGATATTGAAGAAGAAGATGATGCAAATGAGCAAGTAGATGTTTTAGACGAAGAAGATGGCAATGTTCTCAATGATCATATGAACAATAAAATTATCAAAAATGACACTGATGATGATATTACTATGCCTAATCCATACAACATTGATTTTGAACTAGATTTTGGACCAGATGATACCGATTTGGAGTTGGCCAAAGAAGAAGATCAATGATATTGAATTGTTGAAATGGAGGTTGGGGTATGTGATTATATATTTTCTATGATTTATTCTCTTTAAAGTATTTTCTTATATGGGTCAATTGTTTATTGTTAAGTATTATGCCATATTCTTGTATTTATCATTAGTTGGCTAGAAGTCATTAACCTTGATTTCTCTCATAACCCACCCACCTATATCCTCCTAACCCATTTTCAACACGTGATGATTGATTTTAACTATTAGTAAATATAAATTATATTACAAACAAACAATAATTAAAAAATAAACAAAAAATAAAAAAAATATAAAATAAACAAATATAAAACAACAATACTCAAAGATTAAAAACACTGTGGCGCCAAAACCCCTACCAAATAAATCCACCCCAAACCTGTTGAGCATTGCATTGATCTACCCCACCTACCATTACGAAGAGTGCATAGAGGAGCAAACCCATACAAGGAGAGATCGACCTCACTTGTGCATCCAAGGAGGGATAGACCCCACAAGGTCTTTGGTATGTAGCCTCGTTGCTGATGTATATAGAGAATGTAGATCCTGTAGTTGTTTGTTCAATATGAAATGGTTTACAATGGATCTGTTTGTGTTCAATTCAATTCAAGTTTTCCCTGTCATTCAGTCCCAACTTTAGGTTTGATACCCTATACACTGCATCTTTTCCCCATATTTGTGTACATGCAACAGAGAACAAACAGGGTTTGAAATGAAAATTCAACTGACACGATCAAACAAAAAAAACAGGTCCAAGATCCATGGTCTTAGTTTATTTCGGATGGTGAAAGTGCATGTTGAATAAAAGGGGTTGGAGGCCTAAATTATAAACCATTGTATTAACGATTGATAACGTGTCATATCCATATTCATGTCGATACACATGGGTGGTATTATCAAACCATTTTAGCTCACCCCTAAAATGCACGAATGGATGAGATCTGGCACCGTGATGTAAGCCAAATAAAAAAGGTGCCACGTTGATGTAATTCAAAGGTTTAAAAAAAAAAATTAAAACAATAAACCTTGAAGGTAAATGCACACGGTAAACTCTGTTATGAGTACAATAGACTCCAGTTAAAGCAATCAAATTCTCCTTCAACAAATAAGTTTGGGTGGTGTTCTAATTTCCTTCAATTTTTTTCTTATTGTTTAAAATAAGGATAGATGGAGAGAGGTAGCCAGTCTAGTTAGCCATCAACCTCTAATGAAGGAGTCCTAATTGACTGTGATTATGGAATTTTTGAAACCGTTCTGTCACAATTTGAGTTAAGTAAGTTAATCTGTGATAGATTTAGGGATTTGCATGATTATTTACATATCTGGGAGTTGAACATGGGTAAATTAACAATTCCCCAAACCTATCTTTCTGACAAAAGGACCGTGGTATCTGAAAATGGGTCCATTATATTCTATATCAATGCCGAGTCTATTACAAAAATGCTATCTCTTCCAAAAAATCTTAACTCTAAGACTTGGAATTAGTTAAAGGCTTTGAGTGTTAATGTTCGCGCTTCTATAATTATGGATGCTAAAAAGTTATTAACAAAGAAGAATTTGGTTCAACATCCTAAAATTAAATGTAGTACAATTCATAGAAGTATTGAAACCTTCATGAAAATATACAAGGATTTAGTTGAAATGGAACTACGTTCGTGTTGGGATAAAAATATAAATTTTATTCAACATGAAGCATATGAAGATATGCTAATAAAAGCAAGGGATGATATAACTAAATTTCAAGTTATGAATGGTGTGTTGAAAGGTCAAACTATTGTCTGCAAGTTAATAGATGATTTTCATTTATTATGGAAAATCAAAACTTTATTTCCTAATATTCCATCATATGGTAGATATACAAAGCTTGATACAGCTTCCAGAAAAATGGATAAATCTCGAGGAAAAATGCATGGAACGAGCCAAGCTCACACCTTGTTAGGAAATTTTTCCAAATGTACTATGTTCGATACATCCGTATACTTTATTCTATACACGCCTATACTATGTTCTATACAGGAAATGCAAACATTGACTTGGTTTTAAAAATAAATATTCAGTTGTTGGGTATTTCATCATCAATTCTCCTTATTGGCTTCATGGTTCATAATTATAATGGCGTACAAAGAATTTACAGAATAAAGAATGACATTTCTATGTAATAAAGAATGACATATTGGGATGTTTATGGAATAAAGAATGACATTTTTTTATTATTTTGAAATGGGGTAAGCACCATATTTTAAAAAGGTTGTTTATCACATATATAGTATTTGTTACTACCTTCTTATGGATGGATGTTATATGTTTTGTATGTACAAAACCACATATATGTACACACACTCTTTCTTTCATTCCTCTTTAAATTTTTTTTGCTACTTTCTATGCATGAATCATACTATGCCACTTTCAATTACTTTCCAATAGATAGTTTGGGTATGGGGAATTGTGAGTGATGCAAGGGAGGGGGGGGAAATGGCCAAATAAACTTCCACCTTCACATGGTTGGCCCGGTTTAGTAGAGAATAAATTATTCTCGAAACCAAGAGAAGCTCATTCAGGTATTGCATTTTAGTCTTTCTAGAGTCTCGTACATGTTGATATATCTGTTTATTTATTATTCAGTCATATAACCTCGTATTCTCTGATGATTTTAGCAGGTCTTTGGAATGGAAATGCAACTAAAAAATAGCCTATGTGTGATGTGGCTATACAAGTTCCTGCCTCATCGAGCTCATGGATGCAATTAGTTAGTACTCATTTTTCCATTTTAGTTAGTGTGTGTGCATAATTGCCAAAGATCCACGTGTATTTCAATCATTTACTAAATTTTGGGCACAAATCACCCTAGTATGCATTATTTAGGGTCTTAAAAAAATCCACAGTACTGTAACTTGTAACTTGTAAATTAACAACCCCATACATGCATTTTTCTTCCTAGGGTGTGCATTTCTCATCATGCCTTGTTTTCGTGCATTTTTATGCATTTTCCCCTTTATGCATTTTTTTTGCATTTACAAGGCAACTTTTAGCCTTTACGCACACTAGAGGGTTTTAGGTTATAAAATGCACAACTAAAGTATGAATATATGTAAAATGATAAAATCCAAACTCCATAATTTGAACCACTCAATTTGGAGGTCATATGAGTCTTAGGCGTGCATTTTACAGTAAGACGGTTTTACCCTCCATTTTACAAAAGGTCTTGAATATTGGTTCAAGGTAGAAGTCCTTAGTCTTTTAAAATGAACTCTGAATGAAATATATAGATTTGGAATGTTATTAGATTAACCCCAAATATTATATCGCTAAATTTGGATCTATATAGAAGCAAGGGTGTGCATTTCCATTAGGTCAATTTCTACTGTTTTGGTCCTCCAATTTACAAGGTAGACTTTGCCTCTTTTACACAAAAACCACTTTTATGTTTGCAAATGAAAATATACATATGTAGACAAGTGTAGAATTATCTAAGACACCCTCAAAAATTCAAATCATTCAAATTGCAGGTGTGTAAAGACCTAGGCGTGTATTTTTGTGAAGCTTGGCGTGCATTTCTGCACAAATACATAAATTGCAGTTTAAAAGAAAAACAAGTATTTTTCTCATTCAAGAATTTCATTTTTGTCTTTCTAGGTCTCATAGATGTTGATTTGTTTGTTTATTTATTTAATTATTAACATTTCGTCATATAACCTTGTATTTTCTAACGATTTCAACAGGTCTTCGCAATGGAAATGCAACTAACAACTAGCCTATGTGTGATGTGGTTGTACAAGCTCCTGCCTCATCAAGCTCAAGTACCTAGGTAGTTAGTAATCATTTTTCCATTTTAGTTAGTGTGTGTTCATAGTTTCCAAATATTCATGTATATTTCAACCCTTAACTAAATTATGGGCACAAATCACCCTAGTATGCATTCTTTAGGGTTTACAACAAATCCATAGTCCTATAACTTGTAACTTGTAAATTAACAACACCATACATGGATTCTTATTTCTAGGGAGTGCATTTCTTATCATGCCCTGTTTTCATGCATTTTCCCCTTTATGTAGTTTTTTTCATTTACAAGGCAACTTTTAGCCTTTACACACACTAGTGGGTTTTATTTTTCAATTTTCCCAACTAAAGTATGAATAGATGTAAAATGATAAAATCCAAACTCCACAATTTGTTGTGTCGGGCACTATAGTAAGACGGTTTTACCCTTTTGTTGTGTCGGGCACTACAACCCTCCATTTTCTTGTAATCAACTTGCAAAACCTCGCCAAGAAAATTGAGCCCCTTTATTTTTTGGCTTTGAAAACTTTTCGACCTGTATCTTATTGATGGTTCCTTCTCCCATTCCAAGCATGCTCTTCAAGCATTGTATACACTCGAGAAATAATTCAAGGACATATACTATGTTAATGAATATTGAGATGCCCTCAGGGCCAATTTTATAAAGAGAGAAGAACTTATGTGTGTAGGTTTTTTGTTGTGAACTATTTCAAGTGGAATGTATGTTGTTCACATGGACTATAAAGACAATGTTTTCTTATAGACTAATATGATGCATTCAATGTCATTTTCGTAGTATTGTTGTTCTTTCTTATATTTATAAGTCCTGAGCTCATGAGTTGTTATGTATGCAGAAATCTAATTTGGACTTTTCTGGTTATATGTATGTATGCATGTGTCTTTAACTTTGCACCTTTATTTCAACTATATGGGTGAGGTTTTTGGTAGAGTTTAGTTTCATTACAACTCATTTTAGTTACTTTAGTTTGCTACTAGCTAGGATAGGATAGGACAAATTAGTAGTAGATTAGATTTCTTTTCATACATAGTCTTCATCTACATCTTTGCATTGCATAACCATCCATCTTCACCCTCATAACCAAAAACAACATCCGTGCCACATTCCAGATGGGTCTCCTAAACCAAACAATGCATAGTCTAATTGGGATTGTGCATCAGGGAGTACCCCTTACTATTGCAGGGCGATTTTATCCCCGTCAACACCTCTATTTTACAAAAGGTATTGAATCTCGGTTCAAGGTAGAAGTCCTTAGTATTTTTAAACTGCACTCTAGATGAAATATATAGATTTGGAATGTCATTAACTTCACCCTAAATATTAGATTACTAAATTTGGAGCTATATAGAAGCATGGGTGTGCATTTCCATTAGGTCAATTTCTACTGTTTTGGTCTCTCAATTTATGAGGTAGACTTTTCCTCTTTTACACAACAACCACTTTTATGTTTGCAAATGAAAATATAAATATGTAGACATGTGTAAAATTATCGAAAACACCCTCAGAAACTCGAATCATTCAAATTGCAGGTGTGTAAAGACATGGGCGTGCATTTTTGTGAAGCCTGGCGTGCATTTATGCACAAATACATAAATTACAGTTTAAATAAAAACAAGTATTTTTCTCATCCAGGTATTGCATTTTAGTCTTTCCAGGTCCGTACATGTTGATTTGTCTGTTTATTTATTTAATTATTAATATTCAGTCATATAACCTTGCATTTCCTGATGATTTCAACAAGTCTTCACAATGGAAATGCAACCAACAACTATCCTATGTGTGATGTGGTTGTATAGACTCCTACCTAATCAATCTCATGGACCCAGGTAGTTAGTACTCATTTTTCCATTTAGTTAGTGTGTATCCACAATTTCCAAAGGTTCATGTATATTACAACCCATTACTAAATTATGGGCACAAATCACCCTAGTATGCATTCTTTAGGGTTTACAACAAATACAAAGTCTTGTAACTTGTAACTTGTAAATTAACAACACCATACAAGTATTTTTCTTCCTAGGGTGTGCATTTCTTATCATGCCCCGTTTTCATGTATTTTTATGCATTTTTCCCTTTATGCATTTTCTTGCATTTACAAGGCATTTTTTAGCGTTTATGCACAACATATGGTTTTTGTTTAAAAAAAAAACAAATAAAGTATTAATAGATGTAAAATGATAAAATACAAAATCCACAATTTGAACCACTCAATTTGGAGGTCATATGATTCTTAGGCGTGCATTTTATAGTAAGACTGTTTTACTTTCCATTTTACAAAAAATGTGGAATCTCGGTTCAAGGTAGAAGTCCTTAGTCATTTTAAAATGCACTTTGTATGATATATATAGATTTATAATGTTATTAACTTCACCCCAAAAATTAGAAAACTAAATTTTGAGCTATATAGAAGCATGGGTGTGCATTTCCATTAGGTCACTTTCTATTGTTTTGATCTCTCAATTTACAAAGTAGAATTTGCCCCTTTTACACAACAACCACATTTATGTTTACAAATGAAAATATAAATATATAGATAGGTGAAAATTATCTAAGACACCCTCAAAAAATTAAACCACTCAAATTGCACGTGTGTTAAGACCTAGGCGTGCATTTTAGCGAAGCTTGGCGTGCATTTATGCATAAGGGCATAAATTGTAGTTTAAAAGAAGAAAACATGTATCTCTTAAGTGTGATTGTGCATTTTTAATTGTTTATGATCTAAGAAGCTTGAATTAGGGTTTTATGCAACATTAGAAATCGTAATCCTAATTGTCTATATCATCATATATCATGAACATTGTCATCTACATATGGCTCAACCTGCTCCCTATATCCAATGCAATTTTTTATTTTTTTTTGACTTTATTATATGGGCGTTGGACGTCCGATGACTATTTGTCTCATTCCCGACAAGATTTCTAGCTCTGCTACGTCACACGTCCGATGATTCTGTCGAGACATATCGTTGGATCACTGAAGGACTATGCACTATAGAGCGTTGCCATGCCGACATAGGTCGCCGACCATAAAGTCATAATTTGGATGGCATTCGTGTCAGCTATATGATGGTACTTTAACGCACCTATGTCACAGTAACAACCGCCAACATTAGTAAAATGGTTTCTTGGAAAATTACACGTGGCAAATCAATGTGTCGCAATACCACCACTGTATGATTGTCGTAATGGCGATGATTTGTTGCAACAAGCAACTCTTTTGTAAAATCTCTCTACAGTTGCCTCGTGGTAATCGACGAAGTCAGATATCCAACATAAACTTATGGCCATCGCGTGTATGACAAAAGTGGTGCGACGAATAGATGAGGAGGGAGTTTGTCGGAAGCCAGATAAGGGGCCGTCAGATGGGCATGGGAATGACGTCGAAAAATGAGGTAAATGTACTAGTGAGACTTCATCTTCCCTTGGAAATTCGCTCCTCTAGATTGAAATTCTCCCCTCTTCCTTGGCTAGGTCAAATTGGTGTGATCCAAATGCCAAATGAGGATCCTCTTATTTATACGAGTCTTCTCCACATGAGGTGGTGTGACCAAGAATCAAAACTTTTGGATCACACCTCTTCCTTAAGGATGACCGACCTTAGGAGATTCTTCACTTTACTTTAGGGGATTCTTCTCTTGGATTTAGGATCTTCTTCACTTGGCTTTAGGGGATTCTTCTCTTGGTTTTAGGGGCTTGCTTCAAGGCTCCTTGAAGGATCCTTCAAGACTTCATTTGTGTATAACTCTAAGTGGGCATGTGGAAACAACCACATATTATCTCATCCTTTGAGGGTCGTGCTTAAAATCTATTCCATAAGGGTACCACTTTGGAGTTATATACACTTATGACAAGGCTCCTTCAAGACTCTTCAATGATTCTTCAAGTGGACACATCATCATCACTTTTAGGGGATTCTGTGATTTACTTTAGGGTTTCTTCTAAGGTTGACATCAATGACAACCAATTTTCCAACATAACAAGATATTGAAACAAATACAAAATTAGATATTGAAGAAGAACTCATTTGTGCCTTAAGCTAAATAAAGAAGCTTAAGAAAAATAATTTGAAACAAAAGGAGCGGCTTCAAAAATATGAAGAGGAGGATTGTGATGCAAACGAAAAAATGTCACAAAAGCTTGAAGAAACATGGAATATAATTATTATCCTAAAGATTCAACTAGAAGAGGCGAAAAGGAGGAAATAAGTGATGAGAATCTAGTTGAAGGAAAAGGAAGGAAATTTTGAGAAGCTAGAAGCTAAAACTGTTTCCTTGAGAAAGGAAATGGAGAAGTCAACCGCTTAGTTGAATAAAATTTTGAAGTTTGTAAAGAGCACTGAAATGTTAGATAATATCATCAAATTCCAAATATCACCACTCATTAAAAATGGTCTTGGTTATTATAAGATTCATATGAACACCAAAGAAGATTTGAAAGCTATAAATCCATCGAATAAAGTAAATGAAGGAAAATCTAAAATCTATGTTGATATACTCAAAAGCTCCATCAATGACAAAGACAACATGAAGAGAGAAAATGTTGTTATGCGGAAAATTAACATTCCTCCCAGAGACACCATAGATAGATTCAAAAGATCTTTCCCACCAAGATGGCCTTGCATAACTTGGTACCAAAACTCTTTCCTTGGTTATTGTTTTTCTTGCAATCACTTTGGTCATAAACCAATAGATAATAGAGCATATGTTAAAAAGGACCATGTATGAAAAAAATAGAAGTACTTATGGGTTCTTAAATAGAAATTATAATTCATTTTCTCCATTATTTGATTACAATGTTGTATGTTATAAGTAAAACAATTATGGGCACATAGCATATTTTTGTAGAAGTGGCGCAATGGAAACTTCTAGACAAAACAAGGAAGAAGATACACTTGCCAAACAAAATAAATAACCCATAGGAGTTTGGAAAAGGAAGTAGGAGCAAGAAAAGCAGAAGGAGGAATACATGCTTTTGCAAAAGTCCCTTCATGCTCAAAACAAAGGAAATATATAGTTTGTTGACAATGGATGCTCAAGCCACATGACAGGGGAAAAGAACAAGTTTTTCACTTTGAAGGAAGTAAACAAATGTAGTGTAACATTTGGAGATAATGCTACCACAAGGATAAACAAAAAATGTACTCTTAGTCTTGATAATGGAAAGAATAAAACAAAGAATGTATTGTATGTTGAATTTTTGGAACATAATCTTCTTAGTGTCAGTCAAATGTGTGATCAAGGACACACTCTCACATTTGATTCTCAAGGTTGTGAGATAAGGAAGAAAGGCTTGGAAATATTAGTGGAAAAAGCATATATAAACTCAAATAATGTATACATCCTCAATCATATCAAGGGAGAAAAATGCTACATGGGAAAAATAAATGAGAGTTGGTTATCACATAGAAAAATGGGCCATATAAAATTTGATAATCTAGTAAAAATCATCACTAAAAAAGCAATGAGAGATATGCCAAATATTGATAAACCTTCAAACACTCTTTGCAATCAATATCAACATGGGAAACAAAGAAGAGAAAGCTTCAAATAAAATGAGTACTCAACAATGAAGCCATTGGAATGAAAATTAGGCGGATAACACAAATGTAGAACGAAAATCAGGTAGACTATACCTTTTAGTCGGTTTCCTTACTTGTTCAAATCTCCTTACAACCAGAATCGATTGTTCCACCTCTTTATCTGATTTAGTCGACTCATTTGAATCATGTTCTTCGTTCCTCATATCAAACAACAACTTCTCTAGTTCTTTCTCCATTTGAACCTCTCCAGACTTGGAAGTTTGCTTCGACTTCCCTAAATATCACATCTCGACTATACATTTTTTTCCTCAACAATAGATCCCATAGCTTATATCATTTCATTCCATCCTTGTAGTTGATGAAAATACACTTGACTGCTTTATTGTCTAGCTCGTTCCTCTTATTCTTGGGAATATGCACAAATGCATCACAACCAAATTTTTTGCGATGTTAAAGCTAAGGATTGTTACCAAACCATACATCATGTGGAGTTGAGTCCACTAGTGCTAATGAAGAGACTTATTTACCAAATATTTTGCAGTGTCGATTATCTCTGCCCAAAATTCTTGTGCGATCCCAACACCACTGAACATGCTCCTTGCCTTATCCATCAACATACTGTTCATTCTTTGAATAACTCCATTTTTTTATGGGGTATATGGCGTGGTATTTTAGTGTGCTATGCCACACTGATTAAAAAATTGCTTAGAATCCTTTCTAAGGAATTCACATCCATTGTCAGTTATCATCACCTTGATCTTCTTATCTATTTGGTTTTCCACAATAGATTTAAACTTTGAATTTATTGAAAACCTCTCTTCCTCAAAAAATATAGCCATGTATTTCTGGAAAAGTCATCTATGAAGAAAAGATAATCCAGAGATCCTCTTAGAGAAGGGATCGATACAGTCCCAAACATGTCACTATGTATCAATTCCATAATCCTTTTCCCCTTGTAGTTCCAAATGGGAATATAAATTGATTTTGCTTTCCATATATGCAATGCTCACAAAAATCGACTTCTAAATTATAGTCTAGAAAACCTTTGACCATACCTTTGTTGTGCATAACTTGAAGTCCTTTTTTGCCAATGTGTCCCATCCTCTGGTGCCATAACATGGTCAGGTGGACTTGGTGAAGAACAATCGAGTCGGTTTGTATTGACTTAGCCCAAGTTGAGATGAGTCGAGATGAAGTCAAGTCAACTTTAGGAATAACGATGTTGTTTCATCCAATCGAGTTGACATTCCCTAACAAATTGTACAGGTTTCCAATCTAAACTCATTTCATTAAGATCATCTCTCCCATGACCATTTTCCATGTATCCTTCTGAAATAAATTTTTCACTCTTTCATCACTCATTTTGCGGACATATATTATATTTATTATGAAACCTAGAGTATGTAGCACACCTAGAAGAGCCCCGCTCCTCCCATCTTGCAGTATCAATTGAACTCTTCCTTGTCCAACAATTTTGGTTGTCAAGTTGTCCCCCAAGAATAAATATCCTAATTCATATCTCTCATATTCATAGTACCATTCTTTTTGAGGTGTCATAGGAAATGATGCACCTAAGTCGATTGACCAAACATCATGATCCGATTTTTTACTCATCGATGCTAGGTACACATCACCTCTTTTATCCAGAGTAGTATTTGTCTCAGTCGATTGCTTCTAGTAATATTCTGGATCGATCTTCATTGCTTTCAACTTGTAGTCTCTCTTGTAATGCCCATCTTTACTGCATTTCCAACATTTTCTTGTCAAACTGAATCGACCATTTAGATTTACCCTTAGAATCAAACTTTCTACCATAGAATTTTCCTTTATCTCTGTCAACCAGTTGAATTCTCACCATCAAGGCATCCTTGGTTGATCCTTCCATGTTCTTCCATCTCATTTCTTACAAAATTAGAGATGCAACCACATATTCAAGCATTAATGTGGTCAAATTACTCCCTATATCCACAAGTAAGTCATCATGGGAGTCTGGAAAAGAACACAATAGGCTAATTTATTTCTCCTCCTCAGTTATTTTAATATCCATATAAAAATAAATGACTTATTACAATATTTAATGCATTCAAGTGCTCTGTTACTGAGCTCCCATCACTCATCCTTAGAAGATACATTTTCTTCCTAAGGAACAACTTGTTTAGTGATAATTTTGACTAGTACAAGCTTCCCAACTTTTCCAACAATTTCTTTGCAAAGCCTTTTCCAAAGACATTCAACAATACAGGATCTGCAAGACAAATTCGAATCTTACTCCTTGCCCTTCTCTCGAGTTTCTTCCATTCTTCCCTCGATATACCAGTTAGAATGGTTCTAGGCCTCACAACTTCCCATTGTTCTTGATCTACAAGGAGATCTTCCATTTTAAGCTTACAAAGCTCAAAATTTCTGCCATTTATTTTTTTGATCTTTATCCTCAAAATATTTTCCATTCTTTCAAGCATAAATTTAAAGATAAGTGACTTACAACTCCCACTATACCTAGGTTTAACTCAGATCCAAGATGTACTTAAAATTGCTCTAATAAAACTTGTATAGAGTAAGAAATACACTCTGATACCAATTGGAAGGAAATTAATCCTCACAATAAACCAACCAGGAAAGAGAAGAAAAATTTAAGCATAAAATAAATGACAAACACACACAATACACATATACCCTAGAAACCCTTAACCAGAAAAACTAACATTCCTTGAGCGTCTTGCTCTCTTGTTGTCTTATCCATTCATTGAATAAAGAGTTACATGAGTAACCTTGGTTTACACCTAAGACACAATCATCATCTGACTCTCTTGCTTTACATAAGAACAACCTTGCAACTAATTTGGCTTGCATCTACATGACCTTCACTATTCTTCTAAAGATTAGCTTTTACAATATTACAATGCACCTTGTTTATAGGATTTATAGCATATAAAACCCTAAATCATGGTGCACAAAAATGGTTACATATCCATGCAGATGATTGGATGCAATCCTGTGAATATCAAGATTCTGTTACAGTTGACTACTGGTCAGTTACCAGTCAATCTTTAGTCAACTGCCACTCGACCTCTTGTCGGATGACCTTTCGAGTTCCCAATCGACTACTTTGAACTTCAAATTTTTAGTCGACCTTGACTTAATGATCAACTCGACTTATCCGTCCAGTTGAACATTCACCCAGTTGATCCACCTTGACTATCCAGTTGATTCACTGTTCTTTGATTGCAAAGAATATAACAACTCAATGAAAACATTGTGATCACATTCTCAAATATGAAGCATGCAATCATCTATAAAATACAATATTTTACTTCTACGGCTTATAACCAATGCATTGAGTACTCTATGGAAATAATAATGTATCATGTGTTTTTCCTACCCGTCGTGGGACTGATAGGTCGCACAAAGTCAATAGCCCATTTGTTGAATGGTTTATCACTATGACTAGGAATAATGACAACTAATATCATATGCAAGGCTTTCCTCCTTTGGAAAATGTCGCAATGCTTGCAATATTCCTTAACATCTTCAAATATTGATGACCACCATGAACCTACACATAACACTTTCTGCACCATTTCCTTTTCGGTGTTATGTCTCCCTACAATGCCTTCATGTGCCTCATAAAGGATCATGTTGCATTCATGTTCTAATACACAGAGGTGTAGGATCTCATTTGCACCAAGCTTGTATAGATGCCCAACGATCAATTGATAGTCGGCGTTGCGTGTCACCAATTTTCTATGGTGTGTTAGAGTATATCCTTCCGGTGCTTGACCTAATATGAGGTACTCTACAATCTATACGAGTTGATCTGGCATTGCTTTGACTTTGAAGAGTTGCAAGTCAGGAAGCTCACCATATAAGTTGCTACCTGCTTCCCTAGATTCTATCCTCGAAATATTGTCTGACCCCACATTGTTTTTTTCGAGCTTGATGATTACTTCAAACTCAAATTCCTTGAGCATCAAAATCCACCAACATATTCTCCTCTCCAACATTGGCTTATTGGCCTAGTATATGAGTGCTTAATGGTCAATAAAATTTTTGAAGAGTGTGCCGAGTAAGTAATGCTGAAATTTCTACATGGCATATATCCAACGCCTCCTGACATACTTGTGTCTAATTATACTTTGTATCCTTGTGCAATAGCTCCTCTTACAGTGAAACATAATTTGTGTAGCTCTGGCTGAATGATATATAATACCCTATGTGTCCCAAATTGATACACAATTCTCTTACTGATGTGGGGGATAACATATACAATATCACAACAATGTTTGCTTGATCTACTAACAATCCTTCTTTGCATACCACATATCTTAGCAGTGTCCCGAAAAGTGTACAAAATATGCATTTTTTCAAGTTCAAGGAAATCTAAAACTTTCAACATCTATATATCATCAATCGTAGTGCCTACATATTCTCCTTGAGTAGGATAAACATCATCTAGTCATCTAATTACACCTCTAGAAACTTATGGATGAATTCCTTCAAAGCTGAGACCACAATTGTAGAAAATATTGTAGGTGCATTCTTCAAACCAAATGGCATTATTGTGTCAGAAAACGAGGCTCATTCTATCACAAACGTTGTCTTGGCTTGATATTATTCCATGATTTTCACTTGGTGATATCCTGATAAGCCATCTACGAATGAGTAAGTCTCACACCCACCCACGTTTTCCAACACTTTATCTGTAAAATGGTGTTGGAATGGATCATACATGCAAGCCACATTTAAGCTACGTAGGTTGAGACAATTTCTTATGTTTGCTATCTTCCTTTGTTGCACCGTGATTGGGACAATCCAATCTGACTCCTCCATAGGGAGAATGATCATTGCTTCCAACATTCAATCCAATTCTTTGTGCACCTTCTCCTTGTTCTTCAAGTTCATTCGACAGGGTATCCTCTTTACTAGTTTAGCATTAGGATTTAACTGAATCTTCATTGCACCGAGGGATCTCACAATCCCCTTCACATCCGAGAATCTCCTTGGAAAGAGGTCTTCATATTCTTTCAAGAAGTCTTCCACTTGTGTTATTTCCTAGTCCCAATAGTCACCAATTATGGCCATATTCGATGCTTCTTCCATGCCTATATTATGTTTCTTGGTCTTTAACATGTGACCATAGTCCGACATAGTGCTACTGAAGACCATTCCTTGAAATGTGTGCTCACCCTCGGTCTCTTTGATATGTACCCCATTGGGGTATTATTCTTCCACATCATCATTACCAATATTTCAGCAGTAAATGCTTGTTTAAGTTTTTCCATCAACTTGTGGTAGGCATAGATGACCTTCGACATAGTGTCTTTAGGTTGCCAATGGAAGATGAAATCGTCAATTATCAATAGTTTATCCCTCGACATTGGGATTTGCACGGTGAAACTGAACGTCACACATAAGTAATTGCTTACGTTCCCCCAGTCCCATGTTTGTCTTTTTGTATTCTCCTTGATGTACCAACTTCTAGGTACCATATCCATGGTATGGAAAAACCTATGGACCCATTATATGATAGGAATATTCTTGGTTGTCCAGTTCCTTTCACATAATAAAATATGCTCCTGAGGATCTTTATCACGCTTGTATCAGTTCAACAATTCAAAGTTTGTCATGGAATGGAACCTGACTTTTATATATTCTACCACCTGCACCCATTCTTGTATATCTGCATGGTGTGTCACCCATTAGCGTGCAGGTGTACCTTTAACTACTACATCTGTGGCCTATAACCTTTGGGTCTCCGAGACCAACTCTTCCATCTACACCATAAATGTGTCAATTGGGCCTCTACCATCAAACCTTTGCTCATCACATAACTTTGATCCAATCCAACACACTACCTTCATGTTTTTTGTGCATCTCTTGGTTTGTACTTCATACAACTTATTATGTCGTCTGTCCATAGCATCCTCTGAATCTGTGTCATAGGAAGGAACACTACTCTAGCTCAATTCACCATCAGTTGTTGGATTAGCATAATCCTCCACGTGCCCTGGGATGTTATATATGTTTTCCATGATGGAACTCTATGGATCCTCATTCACGTGATCATTATATCTATCACCCTCATTTGGATCCAATGGAAAAATAACATGGAAGGTATCTGTCTTGAAGGACATATGTTGCTTCCTTATATTCAACACTACATTTTTATTGAATGCCCCATCAATGCCAAGTAGATTTGGGTAGGGGTTAGAGTCATCCATAATATCAATCACCTCAAAATATGCTTTGGTTTATACCCCCTCAATGTTCACTTCCACTTACTCCAGTCTGCCAATAGGATAGATTCTGTATTGGTTTTAATAGAATAGGGAATGATACCAAGTTTGGTTTACCCATCAACTCCCATGATTGGTTCAAAATTATGTTAATGTCGGATAACAGGTCCGACATGACACTCTCCATTTCATAGTTTTCGAGCTCAACTATCATCTTAAATTATCTTCCTGTGCAATTCTGTCTTCTCACCTCGTGCACATATCATTTTGGCAGTGAGGCAAAAATAACCACAATGGTTTCTTCTTCTCCCATACATATTGTTAATGTGTGGTTTAATTTCTTTGCAGTGTTAGGATTGCTTAACATTTTAAGGCAGGAGCCTAAGAAATCACTTGGTTTT
>SNQJ01S0119738.1:34784-51267 GCA_010110895.2 Picea sitchensis
TTATTGCTTGTCTCCTTCTTCCTCTCCTTCCTCTTGGTTCACTTCATCTTCTCCTCCTGTTGCAGGTGAGTCGAGCACAATTTCCTCCGATGTGTTTTCCTTCTCATCACTTTCTATGTTTTGTACTTCCTCCTTCTCCTTTTTCTTCTTTTTCTTTGCGCTGCTCTATCCATCATACTTAGTCCGGGTGACCAAAGGACTTCCAATGATGTCAGGGTCGGAGAGTTCTGCATCTTCGATCGGTACAAGGAATTTTGCTGGCCATTCCTTAGTGATCTCTTCCACGTCTTCCTCGATCAATTTATAGTAAGACCACAACTCGTCCTTACTGTCATCCCTACACGCAATGATGTAGATGAAGTGTCGGTCTACACGGAACTTCACGAACGGTCTGTATTGATGCAAGGTATTCAGGGTCGTTCGGGGGAATGATTCAATGGTGTGCAGCAGTTGTAGGTAATAGGCATGGAACACCATGTTTAATTTCCACTGCTTCGCCATATCGCTCATGTACCACAAGGTGGAGAACCTTGCGGCCAATGGCTCTGATGTCTCAACTTCGGGAAATATCACTCCCTCCAACATCTTCCAAGCGACAAATGAAATTAAAATCAGTAACCAACTGAAATGAAACTCGTAGCCTTGTTCCTGCGCTTCACGACAGTCCTTCTCCAACTCATTGACAAGGTAACTCGCCCAGTTCATCTACACTCCTTCGACACACTTCCCTGCGAGGTCCACTACGAACCTTGTGACTTGTGTTGGCATGTTCTTTCTGACGAGCTTGCCTGCTATAAGCTGACAAGCTAGGCACACTGTGCCATCCTAAATGGAGGCTACCTTGTAGCCTCACTTCCCCTTCTCTATATCGCCATAGGATTCCTTTATACGCTGGGCTAGGGCGTGATCTGCAACCTTCCCTAGGTAGAAATGGTGAGGGTCTGGTCCCTGCATGCTCATTCATGTGATCAAGTGGATCAACGTTGGATCCACAATCACACGTCTGTCAAGCCATAGATACCCTCCATGGTAGCATGATAGTAGGATTTTAACACAAGCGTTAACTTCTTGATGTCGGTCGAAGTGGGGGATCTTCATCACGTTCAATATTGAGGAGCGCGCGAGCTCCTTAATCCACGACTAGGAGACTATCTTGGGCTTCTTCCTAGTCATCTTCATCAGGTACCTATGTGGCACAAGCATCGCATAGTTCTTCCGGTCTCCGAGGCTGAAGTCACTAATCTTGAGAGTTGAGATCAGTCCCAAATGGGGTCCAACTGTGTGTATCCCCTTCGGGAGGTACGCAGTGATTAGCGTGTATTCAAAATGACACAGAACATTGTCGCGGCTAACTGCGCTAGTCAAAGGTGGGATGTAGTATAGCAAGACTGACGGGATCTGCTTCGTGTTAGCCAGATCATCACGATGTTTGCTTTGTTTCTCAGCAGCACGGCCAGAATGTCGTCCAGTTGATGGGGATTCTTGAAATCTGCCTGTCAACAATGCATGCATTCCTACAGACATGACTTTCTCAGTCATGAGATCCACGAGAATTTCCTCCACCGACTTCTCTACTGCGTTATGTTCGCCTGACATTCACACTTGTAATAAAATAAATCAGGTAGGTGAACGAACAAGCAAGATAATCAAATGAATGGTGAGGTCTAGAAATCATAGCATGATAGGCAATCAATTCTCTATTAGCGTGGATATCTCAGTTTGCAAAAAGTGGTCCCGGCGCAGTGTCTGACGGTTTAAATAAGAAACGTTGTGACATATTGCTTCAATGGGCAGGAATACGTCCATCAATGTGCATCCATCCATTATAGTGTGGTCTCAATGGTCCAAGGGTGATCTTTCCATCAATCACTGTGTTTCTAGTCATTCTGGAGCATCGTTCTAACGGTTGGGATGCCTCCAACAGTTATATAGTTTCACCATGGCAAAGTCCCATTCTGCGCGGTTCTGCTATTCTAGGGAGGTTCAAGTTCTGCAAGCCTGCTTTCTACGAGGTCTTCTCTGGAACTTCCTGTAGTTTTTCTAACTTTTCTTTCTTCTTAATAATCTTTCTTGCTTTATTTCCTGTGATCTGAGTCTCTGGATTCCTCTTTTCGTTCTTATTCTTACTTTCTCTTAGCCTAGTAACTTCGTATTGTTGATGTTCTTCCAAAGGGTGCAAAAGTATTACCTCTTCTCTTACTATTTCCAGGGTGGATGCACTTCTTTCTTGCATGGACAGGTGCTTTAAGCCTTCTTGTGTTTTTTGAACTTCGACAGTTAATTCTCTGGCCATCTGTTGCTTCGACTTATCCTCTTGTTCTTCTATTAGTCGAGCTATTTTTTTGGCTATGAAGTCCCTTAATTCTTTCTTTTTCTGTGTTGTAGCGTCCTCCTTTGCTTTCCTTCTGATCTGGTCCTTCTCAATCCAAGTCTTTCCTAACAAAAGTGCAAAAGGAGTGTTGTTCTCAACAAACTTGATGACTTCAAATTCTTCTTTGGTCGATGTTTCATGAGAAATCATAGGTGTATTAGTAACTGTGCCACATAGGGTTATCATTTTTCCTTTAAATAGACCTATCCTTCCCGATGAAGGTACCATAGCAGGTTTTCCCAAAATTTCCCATGTACTTTCTGGCAAGATATTCACCCTTGTTTCCTCATCCAAGACACAGTTTATGTCGAAGTCTCCTATTCTTGTTTCTATGCATTGTTTTTCTTTTAAGATCTCGGTTAAACTGATGTTGTTGTGATCATTCAGTGTTTCTTTCAGCTATAATAAAATAGTCTTTGATTCTTTCTGGTTTTCTAACATATCCTTAGTCTCTTGGCCTTCTTCATAGTTTTCTTGTCTCATGTTCATCTTTTCAACTTTAGCAAGCATTCTAGGGAAATCCTCAACTTTGTAACCAATAGCTTTACAACAAAGACAAATAGGACATGTACTAGGGAATTCCTTAACAATATGTCTCGGTCTTCTGCAATTATAACACAGTGTCAATCCTCTCTTTCTTTTAAATGATCCCCAGCCTTTTCTGTACTGCGCACTGGGATCATAATGATGGACCTGCAATCTGCAAAAAATCTTTCTAGGTTCTTGCATCCACTTGTTAGCCCAAAAACTCTTTCTATGCATAGGAATAACATAGCTTTCACTATCTCTATCAAATTTATTCAGATCCATTATTTCTTTTAATTGTGCCCAAGTTTTCAGACTAGGACAAAATCTATCAAACATACCTAGATTCATACTTTCGAAGCAAAAATTTCCACTTATCTTACCTTTACCAGAGCACATAGCTTTAAGATCTTACCTCTTTTCTTCAGATCAGGTTTCTTTATTAGCACAGATCTTCGCAAGTCAAGTATAATATTGCTCACTACATCAACATATCTACGCACAGAGATTTCTCTTTTCTTCAGTTCCCAATGATCATAATTTCAAGTCCCGACAATAGAACCATTTGTTGGCACAGGGGCAGACCCACAATTCAACTCTAACAACGCACCAACAAAACCCTAACTACCGTCCCTTTTGGAAAAACCTACGAAGCAGATGATGTCTCACCCGAGGTAGAGGCAGGGGGGGTTGCAGGACTCAAGTGTCTACAACCTAGCTGGGACACATATCTGTGATTACAACACTTAATAGATCACTTAGCCAATAACATGCATTAGTTCTTAACCCTTATTCACATTGCAAGTTAAACCCTTATTACATATCAATGCAGTAATAATCAAGATTAAGCACATCCAATCATTTAACACATAGCATCAACTCAGATTTAGCATTCATCATACATAAGCACTAAGCATCCATAGATCTATCTATCATACATCAAGATATGTGCACTAAGAAGATAAAGACATAAACAATATGAACAACATTGCATAAAGCACATCAACACAGCATATACATGGTTCACCCTAATGTGGGGCTACGTCCACCAACTCTTCTTCTTCTTTATTAGTCTCAAGCTTTCTACATTCTTTTGCTCTTGTGCACAAAGCCACAGAGCTCAGCTTCACACTGGACAAGTGATCTGCACACAACGCACTAGATTCACCTTCCTCAAAAACCACATCAAGGCACATAGACAACTCCTTGATTGTACAAAGCCTTGCATACACCATCTGTGCACCAAGCAACTTACATTCTCTCACACTAAGCCAATTACAAGTCTTTGCACATAGCTAACACTTACATGCCTTCTTACATCACTTAGTTATCTATTTATACATTTACAATGAGGTCTAAACATGGGTAAACCCATGGATCGACATCCCATACCCTTAACATAAACCCTAATAACCCAAAAATCTCGCAAAACAAGTGAGATCTCACGATCTCTACTACGCCTGGGTGCTCCATCTTCGACCACCCTGTCGAAGTCCCAAAAATGGTCAAACACGACCAATGTTCTCTCAAAACTTGGTCAAGGGCCAACAACATCTATCCATGATGTCCAAAGGTTCTGTCATTATATTCTACTTCGTAATACCACCATCATAATTGTCGTTAATCCTTTTCAATATGTGTTGACACAACAGGTCATCGACGGGAAGATTAGTCGATGGATGGTCATTCTTCAGGAATTTGATTTGGACTTTGTTTCGGTGAAGTCTAAGAATTATTTGGTATTTGTTGAGTTAATTTCAGAACTTTTGACTGAGAGTGGCAATGATTTTCCCAAAGAGTCATTGATAAATGAGGATCTCTTCCTTATTGCATCTTTAGACCCTTGGTATGGAGATATACTTGTGTATCTTCAGACTTTGAAGTGCCCTTCCTCTGCTTCTCCTGATGAGCGTCGACGGATATGCCATCAAGCGTGAAATTATATTATTATTGATGATACTTTGTATCATTGAGGACTTGATTGTGTTCTTCGTCGTTGTCTGACTCATGAGAAGGCAGAGCTTGTGTTGAATGTCTACCACACTAGAGCATGTGCTGGTCACTTGTCTGTGTTGGAAACATCTCTGAAAATCCTTCGTGTGTGATACTTCTGGCCTTCATTAATCAAAGATTGTATAGAGGCAGTTAAGAAGTGTCACTTGTGTCAGATATTTTCTCGGAAGTGCGGACACACCCTGCTCGCATTTTTCATGTCATTGTTGTTGGTCCCTTCACTAAGTAGGGAATTAATTTCACTACATGCCACCTGAATTTTGCTAGGGGGCATCGTTATATCATTTTTGCAGTAGACTACTTCACTAAGTGGATCGAAGCCATGCCAACATTTAGTAATTACGGGGAAACAACGACACTTTTCGTTTTCAACCAGATTATCGCTAGGTTCAGTATATCGAAAGAGATTGTCATAGACCATGGTAGTAACTTTCATAATAAGATGATGACTGAGTTAACATCAAATATTGGATTTAAGCAAGAACATTTGTCACCCTACTATCCACAAGTGAATGGTCAAATGAAGGTTGTCAATAAGTCTCTTAAGACTATTCTACAACGAATATTCAATTCGTCCAAGTCGAATTGGCATTTGATGTTATATTCAATACTTTGGGAATATAAAAATTCCATCAAGTTTGCTACAAGTTTCTCTCCTTTCCAACTGTTTTACAAGCTGGAGGAAGTCTTTCCCATAGAGTGTCAAATTCCTTCTCTCAATTTGGCAGTGGAGATACTTCCCAACACGACGACACTTGAAGAGTGTCTTATCTATCTCAAGCAGCATCAAGATGCATCCTTGGCTAATGAGGCTCATAAATAGCATGTCAAGTGTCAATATGATCGGTAAATCCACCCTAGAGTTTTCTCCAAAGGCGCTATTGTCTTGGTCCATGATCAATATAAAAATACCTTGGGGGTAGGCAAACTTAAACCCATGTGGTTCGAACCATTTATTGTTAAGAAAGTTTTGGAAAAAGGCGCTTATCAATTGGTTGACTTTGAAGGGAATGCTTTGCTTGAGCCAAGAAATGGGCTCTACCTTAAGAAGTATTATGCTTAGGTTGGTCACCTGAGTGTGGCTTCTTGTAAATAGTGTATATTTTTATTTATACATTTTAGTATCTTTTTGTTTTATGGATGTGTAGTTTATTGTGTTTCTACATTGTGGCAGATGTCAAGTGAATCTGAGGTTTATGTTGGTTTCACGGACAGAGCTAGTCGACACACTTGAAGGCTTGCTTCCGCAACTTGGGTGATATTAATGCCCACTGGTCATTTGGTATCTTCTAGAGGTGTTTTTCTAGGAGAATCAACCAATAAGGTTGTTCAGTACAATGTTGTAATAGAATTACTACGTCATGAGTTGTCACATGGAATTTCTCACCTCCGGGTTCATCTAGATGCTCAAATAGTAGTGTCACAGTTAAATGGAATGTACCACATCCACGATCCCACCCTTCACCAAAGATTCCTTAGGGTACATCTCTTAGAATGTTATTTTTATGACATTACATATATTCATGTTCCTAGGAGATCTACTCAATTAATGGATGCATTGGAAAATCATGTTTTAGATTGACATCTTTCACACACATGAATATAAAAGCACACACATACACGCACATGTAAATACATTTGTACAAAATATATTTACGCCATAAGACAAAAATATATGTATATATATATATATCAAGTCCAAAAAGTGATGTCATAGTCCAAAATGTGGGCCATAGGCCTCAAAAGTGTCAATAATACATCATCGGGCTTAAGCCCTCAATACATAGAGAGATACAAAAATGGGTGTTCTAGCATGCATGATGTCTAGTCCTAGTCTAATATCTAGAACTATTGGTCCTATTATAATGTACTACGGTGTTGGACAAACACCGTAATAACTGGACCCATGCCCTGGGTACTCCCACGAGGGCGGCAGATCCTCGATCTCTACCATCGACATGCTTCGGGTGAGGGACGTCAAGTTCCTCTCTACCCGCCTCAATACTCTCTTGTCCTTTGTCAACGATGGTCCTGCTACTGTTGTCACTCCTCCTGGTTGAGCCTACTCTCGCGGTTGGCGCCTAGTCCGGGGGAGGTATGTTGGTCACACTGGTCCCACGTCTGTACATAACAGACTCTTTGAATAAGTACTGTGACATTAACAAAAATATGTTTTATTTCTCGTAAATAAAATTTAAAAATTAAAAACACACATATATATGAGTATGTACCTATCTCTCTGCGAGTTGCGCCAAGGGGCATAGGCATCTCAGGATCTCTCAAGAAATTGATGCTTGGGATTTGTCATCTCCACCAATTAAAGAATTCGTCATCATATGACTCTCGAACTCCCCCTGCTCCCTGGCGGGGCATCAAAGCAACCCATCTACACAGTGTCGGATAGGTGGCTATGCTCCCTTGTATGCTCTCCTTTGGACTTAGGCTCGACACTCTTTCAAAAACGAATGTGCAAAGAACTGTCCTGAATCCAAAGTTCTTATTCTTTATCAGTTTGCACTCTATCAATTGTATTGTCATATAATTGCGCATCGTTTTTCTCCAATCGAAGATCACCGGGTGCAGGCACTGCACTGCACAATGCATTTGAGCACAAGAAGCCTGATGTAGAGTCGTGGATCCAGTAATCCATCCAATCAAGTACAATATTTCTCTCAAGCCATGGCTCTCTATCTTCTGAATGGGAACTTGAGATCTCATGTTCTATGTAATGGGCTATCTGATATGGCCCTAGAGGAAAGGTTATCAAGTTTACCAGCTCCCCCCTCCTAGAGAGACCGGTCAAAAAGTAAATGTCTTCAGTAGTGATTCTCAAAGCTTGGCCTTCTAGCATAAAGGCCTTCGCGTCGGGGTTCAAATACTCAACAAGGTGATTTAAGAGTCTTGGTTTGGCCCTCATGAATGGACAGACAGCGAAAAAAAACCCATAAGCCACATTGTTTTAGTATGGCTATAGGTGTAGGATCTTCCTCAACCATTTGATCCGCTTCCTCGTGCTCTCTCTCTCTCCAACATAGGTGCATCCTAAGTCATGGCAATTTTTGGGAGTTGGTGCCTTGATTTTTCTCATTTTTAAGTGCATGTATGTGCCTTGTTTTGAAGACAGTCGTGGACGTATGCGTGCTAAGTTTAGCTCAGCCTGTGTACATTCGCGTGCTAAGCATGGACAACGCATGTACATGCACAGTCGTGCGAATTTTTAGGGTGCATGGCCCCATTTTTATCTAAAAACCATAATAATTGAATAAAATTGCAAGATAACGGGAAGAGTACTTACTTGGTTCAAGAATGAGTCAATTATGTCCACCGTAGCTCTCCAAATGTGCAATTGGAGGAAGGGGTTTTTATCTATTTTTTTTTTTTTGTCAAACAACAATGGTGAAAATGACCACTTTCACCTCTATTTATAGGTTTTTTGACCCTGTGGTGACCTAGTTTTGTCCCTTTTTCATCCCTATGGTTTGTTCGATGGATATTTTGACTCTTTCTTGGGATTTTTTGATCGTTTACAAGTCTTATGTCCTTCAAATTCAGTATTTTTTGCAAGGGTACTACTTATATCATTCTGTGACAAAGTTACGTTTTCACCATTTGCATATAGGGTAGGTATTTTTCACCTTACATCTTGCATTTTATTGACGATTTACGCTTCGCTATAGGGTCAATCCCACCGAAATGCGACATAGAACCTTCTATGCTGCTTTAGAAGTGTCGTAATTAGGTGGTAGAGCCTTCCTCTCCATGGATTCCCTAGATAGATCCTTGTCTTGCATTATGGCATCCATGTTACGAGTCTTCTATAGGCTTGGGAGTCCTTTTAGTCCCACCATGACTTTGTGTTGAAGCCTCATCCTTCTTATTCATAGTTTTCTAGCCTATACCCAAGGGACTCCCCAAGAGCAGAGTTTGTTGTCTTTCAAGATCACTTAAACTTTTAAAGTGACATCTAACGAGAAATTATTTATCCTTTTTGGCATCGTTCAGATTACTTAAGAAAAGGAGCCCCCTTGGAGTTTTCTTTAAGCCCTTTTCAGACTCTCTAAAATTGAAAAGATTGTTGAGCGATCTTTTTTTCCTTCACGCTCGTCAAAGTGAAATTTGAAGGCACATCTGTCTAACGATAGTTTACCCCTTTTTAAGTTTGGATGGCTATTTTTATAAAAAAAAGGTATGCCCTAGGAGCTATGGTTCGTTAGGAGAGTATTCTCAGGTGTAAGTTTAACCATTTTTTGGGCTTGAGGGACTAAATTTGCGAAAAAGGGCCATTCTTCCTGGTTTTGGTTTATCACTTTTTCGAGCCTTGGAGATTATTTACGAAAAAGGAAACCCCTTGGAGTCTTCTTTAAGCCCTTTTCAGAATCCCTAAACAAGAAAATATTGTCGAGTGACCTTGTTTCTTTCACACTCGTTAATTGGTCCAGAAGGAACATCTATTTGGCATGAGTTTAGCCCTTTTTCTGGCCACTAGATTACCTAGGAAAAAGGTACACCTTGGGAGACATGTCTCGTCGGGAGAGTTCTCCTAAGTTATGTTTTATAATTTTTGGGGCTCAGGGACTAAATTACGAAAAAGGATGAGTGAGTCCATAGTTAAGATCTTTTTAGACTCCTTAAAATTGAAAATATAGTCGAGTGATCTTGTCTCTATCACACTCGTTAAAAGGTTTTGAAGAGACGTCATTTCGGTATAAGTTTAACCCTTTTCTGGACCGACTAGATTATGCCTGAAAAAGTAATACGCTGGCCCCAGTGACCAAAAGAGTTATCCTTGGTATGATTTTATTCTTTTTCGGGCTCTAGAGACTAAACTTACGAAAAATATCACTCTCGAGTCTTCTTTTACTAGTTTTTTAGACTCTCTATAAATGAAAAATCATCGAGCTTACCTTCTCTGGGCTCGTACAACTTTACATGGAAGTAGTCTCATTGTTTCATTCCATAATCGAATCGCATGTCTCATTCTTGCATCTTTTGCCTAATGTTGACTTCGTTTTGCTAGTACTGAACCTTTAGAGCATTCCTTAGGTGCAAGGCTTGTAGCATTTTTTCCTTTGCGCTCTGGCACCTTGAAACATGGAGGAATTTTGTTGAGTGTCCTTATCCTACACATGTCTCCTTGCACTGAACATCAATATGTTCCATGTACTTGGAACTAGTTTTCTTGCCCACGACACTTGTTCCTCCTTTGTAACGTAGCATTCTTTTATTCTTTTTCAAGCTAGTTAAATACATGAAAAAGACAAAAAAATCAAATATTCCAAAAAGAGAGGATGGGGAAACATTCTCTTTTGTTGGAAACAATCTAGTCACCCTTGGACAAAGCACATCCTTTTGTTTGTTCTGCAAGCATTGGGATCTAGTATGGCCTTAGGAAGTTGTTCTCGTTACATAAAGTTGTGTCCTCCTCCATTTGGTTACTCTTCCAAACACATGGAGAATTTGTGGTGCCTCTTGTGCCACAAAATTATGTCAATAACATGATTCCTAATTCTTTTCATGTTTTGTGCTCTTGTCCAAGGAGAAGTCTTGCAACCTGAGTCATCTATTCTGCGATAAGTATCTTGACCTTCATGAGTCGATCATTCCAAGAGTCTTCTCAAGTTCACATTCAAAATCAATGAAGTTTAGTGCCTAATGATCGACGTCCTCTAGTCTTTCCATGACGACATGTCGAAGGCCTCATTGTAGTGAGTTTTATACTCCTATTATACTCCTACCTGATTTTTGAAGATCTCGAAGCTATTGCTCAATTTATGAAGCTATCATCTCCAACCGCAGGCATTAGTGCCTCCTGAGGATTCATATGACATTGTATATCTTCTGGGGATTTTTAGATATAGATACATTGTGTATTATTTGCGACTAAATTTTATATTGGCATACACATTGGTCATGTATCCATGATTACTATATCTATGAGATGGATTTGCAATGTACATGATTGGCATCCATGATTAGTTTGTCCCGAGCATGGGTATCCCACCTCAGTGATTATTATTATATTATTGTAGATGACGCACTCATTGATACTTGCTTGGGTTTACTTGACTCCAGTTCTTTCCCTCTTTATTAAATATGTTGTAATGTATTTCGGTCATCAATTTATCTTTTGACCTCACACATTAGGGGGCATCTGTTACAACCCAAAATGCCACTACTATGCATTTCTGATGTTGTCCTTCTCATTCACACATATGCCAACTTGTTTTGCTGGAGTTCTTCTCAAAAAACATTTTTTTTGTATGGTATATGTGCCCTAATACATATGAAAATCACGTACACACACTAGTTGCATACCTAAAATCTCGCATACATACGTTATTTGCATACCTAAAATCTCGCTTTTACTCTAAAAAATTGCAAAAAAATATAAATTATGCGCTTTTCGATGGAGTTTACGGGTTATCTTAGGTTGTGAAACCATTTTACCTCTTGAATCCCTTCTGAAAACTGAATAACCATCATTTCTCCAAATAAAATGGACCCTATGGGGGTCATTTGGACATATCAAAGAGAGGCAAGAGAACTCTGCCAAAATTTCTCCCTCATATTCCAGGCCTTTTTGCTTTCTACTTTGATTTTCATCCTCGGCATTCCCTTCCATCCATCCTCCTTATACAATCCATATATTTCCCCTATATTGGCATGTTGGTTGTGAGGATATCATATTGGGAATAGTGCACTTGGACTCAAAGTAGAAGATCCCAGGCAAGATTCATTGAGCGGCGTCGACAAGATTTGGGTTGTAACTTCCAATCTTGTTATCAATAAAAGAGAAAATTTATTGTCCCGGATCTTTATGTCTATGTGTTTGTGTTTATGAATGTTTTCATAAATAACTAACCCTTTATATGATCTTGGTCATTATGCATTTGTTTTCATAGTTTGTTCTGTGAATTTGTTTCGGGACATCTTTGGGAGGAGGCTTGCGATCTTGGAACGGACAACAATAGGAAGGGATCTTCAATAGACAGAAGGACTTAAGGTACACATTTCGATATTTTCTCCCTTTCTTTAACTGTCATTAGGTTTTTGTTTGATTTGGGGTAGAATAGAATCATTTATGTATTTTAAGGTGTCAAGGCTCTGCCTAATCGCTAGACCTAGATTAGGGGGATTTTTCCCCATAACAGACACTGAATCAAAAAACCAAGTGATTTCTTAGGCTCCTGCCTTAAAATGTTAAGCAATCCTAACACTGCAAAGAAATTAAACCACACATTAACAATATGTATGGGAGAAGAAGAAACCATTGTGGTTATTTTTGCCTCACTGCCAAAATGATATGTGCACGAGGTGAGAAGACAGAATTGCACAGGAAGATAATTTAAGATGATAGTTGAGCTCGAAAACTATGAAATGGAGAGTGTCATGTCGGACCTGTTATCCGACATTAACATAATTTTGAACCAATCATGGGAGTTGATGGGTAAACCAAACTTGGTATCATTCCCTATTCTATTAAAACCAATACAGAATCTATCCTATTGGCAGACTGGAGTAAGTGGAAGTGAACATTGAGGGGGTATAAACCAAAGCATATTTTGAGGTGATTGATATTATGGATGACTCTAACCCCTACCCAAATCTACTTGGCATTGATGGGGCATTCAATAAAAATGTAGTGTTGAATATAAGGAAGCAACATATGTCCTTCAAGACAGATACCTTCCATGTTATTTTTCCATTGGATCCAAATGAGGGTGATAGATATAATGATCACGTGAATGAGGATCCATAGAGTTCCATCATGGAAAACATATATAACATCCCAGGGCACGTGGAGGATTATGCTAATCCAACAACTGATGGTGAATTGAGCTAGAGTAGTGTTCCTTCCTATGACACAGATTCAGAGGATGCTATGGACAGACGACATAATAAGTTGTATGAAGTACAAACCAAGAGATGCACAAAAAACATGAAGGTAGTGTGTTGGATTGGATCAAAGTTATGTGATGAGCAAAGGTTTGATGGTAGAGGCCCAATTGACACATTTATGGTGTAGATGGAAGAGTTGGTCTCGGAGACCCAAAGGTTATAGGCCACAGATGTAGTAGTTAAAGGTACACCTGCACGCTAATGGGTGACACACCATGCAGATATACAAGAATGGGTGCAGGTGGTAGAATATATAAAAGTCAGGTTCCATTCCATGACAAACTTTGAATTGTTGAACTGATACAAGCGTGATAAAGATCCTCAGGAGCATATTTTATTATGTGAAAGGAACTGGACAACCAAGAATATTCCTATCATATAATGGGTCCATAGGTTTTTCCATACCATGGATATGGTACCTAGAAGTTGGTACATCAAGGAGAATACAAAAAGACAAACATGGGACTGGGGGAACGTAAGCAATTACTTATGTGTGACGTTCAGTTTCACCGTGCAAATCCCAATGTCGAGGGATAAACTATTGATAATTGACGATTTCATCTTCCATTGGCAACCTAAAGACACTATGTCGAAGGTCATCTATGCCTACCACAAGTTGATGGAAAAACTTAAACAAGCATTTACTGCTGAAATATTGGTAATGATGATGTGGAAGAATAATACCCCAATGGGGTACATATCAAAGAGACCGAGGGTGAGCACACATTTCAAGGAATGGTCTTCAGTAGCACTATGTCGGACTATGGTCACATGTTAAAGACCAAGAAACATAATATAGGCATGGAAGAAGCATCGAATATGGCCATAATTGGTGACTATTGGGACTAGGAAATAACACAAGTGGAAGACTTCTTGAAAGAATATGAAGACCTCTTTCCAAGGAGATTCTCGGATGTGAAGGGGATTGTGAGATCCCTCGGTGCAATGAAGATTCAGTTAAATCCTAATGCTAAACTAGTAAAGAGGATACCCTGTCGAATGAACTTGAAGAACAAGGAGAAGGTGCACAAAGAATTGGATTGAATGTTGGAAGCAATGATCATTCTCCCTATGGAGGAGTCAGATTGGATTGTCCCAATCACGGTGCAACAAAGGAAGATAGCAAACATAAGAAATTGTCTCAACCTACGTAGCTTAAATGTGGCTTGCATGTATGATCCATTCCAACACCATTTTACAGATAAAGTGTTGGAAAACGTGGGTGGGTGTGAGACTTACTCATTCGTAGATGGCTTATCAGGATATCACCAAGTGAAAATCATGGAATAATATCAAGCCAAGACAACGTTTGTGATAGAATGAGCCTCGTTTTCTGACACAATAATGCCATTTGGTTTGAAGAATGCACCTACAATATTTTCTACAATTGTGGTCTCAGCTTTGAAGGAATTCATCCATAAGTTTCTAGAGGTGTAATTAGATGACTAGATGATGTTTATCCTACTCAAGGAGAATATGTAGGCACTACGATTGATGATATATAGATGTTGAAAGTTTTAGATTTCCTTGAACTTGAAAAAATGCATATTTTGTACACTTTTCGGGACACTGCTAAGATATGTGGTATGCAAAGAAGGATTGTTAGTAGATCAAGCAAACATTGTTGTGATATTGTATATGTTATCCCCCACATCAGTAAGAGAATTGTGTATCAATTTGGGACACATAGGGTATTATATATCATTCAGCCAGAGCTACACAAATTATGTTTCACTGTAAGAGGAGCTATTGCACAAGGATACAAAGTATAATTAGACACAAGTATGTCAGGAGGCGTTGGATATATGCCATGTAGAAATTTCAGCATTACTTACTCGGCACACTCTTCAAAAATTTTATTGACCATTAAGCACTCATATACTAGGCCAATAAGCCAATGTTGGAGAGGAGAATATGTTGGTGGATTTTGATGCTCAAGGAATTTGAGTTTGAAGTAATCATCAAGCTCGAAAAAAACAATGTGGGGTCAGACAATATTTCGAGGATAGAATCTAGGGAAGCAGGTAGCAACTTATATGGTGAGCTTCCTGACTTGCAACTCTTCAAAGTCAAAGCAATGCCAGATCAACTCGTATAGATTGTAGAGTACCTCATATTAGGTCAAGCACCGGAAGGATATACTCTAACACACCATAGAAAATTGGTGACACGCAACGCCGACTATCAATTGATCGTTGGGCATCTATACAAGCTTGGTGCAAATGAGATCCTACACCTCTGTGTATTAGAACATGAATGCAACATGATCCTTTATGAGGCACATGAAGGCATTGTAGGGAGACATAACACCGAAAAGGAAATGGTGCAGAAAGTGTTATGTGTAGGTTCATGGTGGTCATCAATATTTGAAGATGTTAAGGAATATTGCAAGCATTGCGACATTTTCCAAAGGAGGAAAGCCTTGCATATGATATTAGTTGTCATTATTCCTAGTCATAGTGATAAACCATTCAACAAATGGGCTATTGACTTTGTGCGACCTATCAGTCCCACGACGGGTAGGAAAAACACATGATACATTATTATTTCCATAGAGTACTCAATGCATTGGTTATAAGCCGTAGAAGTAAAATATTGTATTTTATAGATGATTGCATGCTTCATATTTGAGAATGTGATCACAATGTTTTCATTGAGTTGTTATATTCTTTGCAATCAAAGAACAGTGAATCAACTGGATAGTCAAGGTGGATCAACTGGGTGAATGTTCAACTGGACGGATAAGTCGAGTTGATCATTAAGTCAAGGTCGACTAAAAATTTGAAGTTCAAAGTAGTCGATTGGGAACTCGAAAGGTCATCCGACAAGAGGTCGAGTGGCAGTTGACTAAAGATTGACTGGTAACTGACCAGTAGTCAACTGTAACAGAATCTTGATATTCACAGGATTGCATCCAATCATCTGCATGGATATGTAACCATTTTTGTGCACCATGATTTAGGGTTTTATATGCTATAAATCCTATAAACAAGGTGCATTGTAATATTGTAAAAGCTAATCTTTAGAAGAATAGTGAAGGTCATGTAGATGCAAGCCAAATTAGTTGCAAGGTTGTTCTTATGTAAAGCAAGAGAGTCAGATGATGATTGTGTCTTAGGTGTAAACCAAGGTTACTCATGTAACTCTTTATTCAATGAATGGATAAGACAACAAGAGAGCAAGACGCTCAAGGAATGTTAGTTTTTCTGGTTAAGGGTTTCTAGGGTATATGTGTATTGTGTGTGTTTGTCATTTATTTTATGCTTAAATTTTTCTTCTCTTTCCTGGTTGGTTTATTGTGAGGATTAATTTCCTTCCAATTGGTATCAGAGTGTATTTCTTACTCTATACAAGTTTTATTAGAGCAATTTTAAGTACATCTTGGATCTGAGTTAAACCTAGGTATAGTGGGAGTTGTAAGTCACTTATCTTTAAATTTATGCTTGAAAGAATGGAAAATATTTTGAGGATAAAGATCAAAAAAATAAATGGCAGAAATTTTGAGCTTTGTAAGCTTAAAATGGAAGATCTCCTTGTAGATCAAGAACAATGGGAAGTTGTGAGGCCTAGAACCATTCTAACTGGTATATCGAGGGAAGAATGGAAGAAACTCGAGAGAAGGGCAAGGAGTAAGATTCGAATTTGTCTTGCAGATCCTGTATTGTTGAATGTCTT